>PNEQ01112943.1:0-78171 GCA_003012365.1 Medauroidea extradentata
GTGGGGGGGGGGGGGGGGGAAGGAAATTGATTTTTACCGCCTCTAGCAGCCTACAGGAGAAATAATCACGATAGACCCAGACGGTTGCCTAGCAACAGATGTAAACAAGAGTCCAATATATTTCGGAACAAGGGCGTAACTTCTGTTAGTCTCGAAATAAAAGGGTCCCACTACCGGAACAGCTTCTATATTAGCTCTCAGTACATTTACCGTCATTGTACGATCTTATTCAGTGGTACTTGAACACGACTTTGTAGAAGCGGCAGCGACTCTTCGAATTCTGGTAGGTGGACCAGATTACCGCCTCAACTGGCTCACAGCTCAAAATGTTTTCACAATCCCCAGGAGCTCCATTAAGAAGTACGAATGTCTGTTTAACTTCTACCAATGTTCAAAACAGAGATGCGTGGAAGACATGGTTCACTCCAAAATAATAGTGTGTGTAGGTATCCACCATACCAGCACCAAACAGAAAAACGTTGTTTCTGTTACTAAAGATTATAAATGTAACCGTTATGATCCATAACAGACCTGTGGGTTTTAATATCATCCGATGGGATTTAGTCATTGTTAAAATTAACACACATACTTCCAATCGTGGGAGTAGATCCTGCATCCATCGTCATATTACAACTGCAACACTTGGAGAAATTATCCACATGCGCATAACTTGAATAGTGACAAGGAAAAACGCACTCGTTGACTGGTCTTACTACATATCTAGAGGTCAGTCGGAGAAACAAGTTACCAGCGTGCATTTAATCACACATTTAATCATCTGATTCAACTTCACAGTTCCTACCAACTACAGCGAGTGTGGTAATCTTCCAGTGGTTTTAACTCTAATTTCTATGAAATGACAATAACAGTAATTAAACTATTCGTCTGGTTAACTCCACACTCTTCTGTTTTAAGTACCGATTAGCTCAGCAAATGGAGATTGATAGATGTAATGGTTGCAAAATTAATTGCATTATCAAACAAAATTTGAGCTACACTGTAAAAAAATCCCTTTATTATGAACTCTCGTCTTGTGAAACTGTTAACTTTCGTAATCTTACAAAATTACACTGTAAATATTATTCATAAATATAGCACACACGTGCATAAAAGTGTTAAAAAAGTAGGCTATAGTAAAATTGTTTTACGTTTATCAATGGAACCTTCTGTATGTATTTTTATATAACAGCTAAATGTATATGTGTTACCAGACTGTTATAGTAACAATGCTTAACAAATGCTCTATTTACAATCTCAGGCAATGTAAGTGCCCCATAATGTGTATAAGTCAAACTTCCAAGACTATTTAGGAAGTTTTTTTTTACACTGTCCGACTTGTAATCCTACGAAGCTCGTTTACGAACCAGAGCATGGCTTGTGAGGATGATGAAATTATTTTTCATTTCAGAACTTACTCAAGGACATCTAAAAATATCGCGTTAGCCTGTTTTCCCCTTCTTTAGACTTCACAACACATATGTTCCTTTCACAAACCTTGCTTAAAATAAAGTAAATATAAGTTTTACAATTAAACTTTTCGAGGATTAGCTATTGGCTGGGCACCGAAGTCATTTGTGTAACACGTCATAAACTCGAGTATTTAGGCTGTTCCATTTAGCAGCCAAATAGCACTATGGGTACTTCAGTATTTAAACGAATTTTCATAACTATATGGTAGTTTTATCACTAGACTTTTTAACGTGTTCAGACGAATGCCAAGCATGTTTCTATGAGCAAAGTTTCTGTTTAATCATTAGAAAATAACTTTATTAGACATTTAAAATAAATCTTACAAACTTAGATAAGTTCTCATCGACATAAAAGAACGTTACATAATATGAATTAAGATTTGCAACGTTAACCTATAAAATGTAGGCAATTTCGTAGCATACAAAATTACGAAATGTTGTCTTCATTTACAGTACCCATGCGCAATCAGACCCGGAGCAGTGAAATGAAATGTATTATATCCTCCCGAAAAAAATTAGAAAGCAGTTTTCCGGTAGTGTTTTATATATTTACATTCGTATTTATTTTAAAAGTTATCTACTCTCTTAATAAATGTCTATTATCGACGCACTAGCTCTGAGTTCCCTGCCTTATTATTTTTTTGTCCTAAATGTCATGTAGGCTACACAACAATGCAAACACGTCCTAACTTACGGTGTCCATCCGCCTCGTTGTATTATTTATATATTTACGGTCGAAAAATTCATATCCAACTGGGGTGCGGACAGTAAGACTTGTTTAAAACCTCTTCAGGCCTGCATGCTATGTGCGAAAACCGCTTTAAATTTTTGCGTGGCGCGTTCAATTAAGTTGTCAAGTGATATGAATTATTTAATAAAGATTATTAAGTGTTTTTTGTAGTTTAGAGTGTAACAAAAATTTACTGAATATGAAAAAGTTCTCCATAATGCAACAATAATACTTATTAAATTCCTTAATTACAAATAAAACCACGATTTTAATCATTTAATATAAGAGAAGTTTAACTTCTACGAGGTAGATCCGCGGTGGCCGAGGGGTCAGACCTATCGCTTCCCACCCAGGCGATCTGGGTTCGATTCGCGGCTGGGTCGGTCCCCGGATTTTCGCATGTGGGAATCGAGGTGGACGAGGCAGCTGATCGGCGGGTTTTTTTTTTTCGGGGATCTCCCGTTTATCACCCGCCCCTTCATTCCGGCGCTGCTCCTTACTCACATCATGTCACCCCCCCCCCCCCCCAACCACGCTAAAGATTTCGATGTTAAGCGCTGACTAATACTCATAACTCACTCATTGTACGAGGTAATTCCCTGCGGTAACGCGTATTTAAACCGCAGTAACTCGCTGTCACTTTATTGCTAGTAGTATATAATATACTATTATAATTAATTCAATAATTGCTGTTATGATGCTCAACGAGTAGGGAGTATAAGACTTCAACCATAATAACGCAATATTAAATAGATCAATAAATAAACTGGAAGCTCAAATTTTTGTTTCCCTACGTAAGACAGCAGATGGACTTAGGTATACTGTAGATCACGCACACAAACAAACACTCACAAACGCCATTTTCATTAGTGTCTGTATGTAAGTATCTTTAATAAATTCCCAAACATAAGTTGGTATTTGTTTTGACGTTAAGAAAGACACAGTTAACAATCCAGTAAATTTTTAAAAGTTCACTAGATGTTTGTAAAAAAATATTTAAATTGGGTCAATCGTGTTTTGACAATGTTTAATTACGCCGCTACAGAAGAAGGCATTATTTCTAATCAGACCGTACCTTATTCGTATTTTCAGAAATTCTTGGATGTACCCCACATTATGGTATATATATTTGAGTACCTTTATTATAAAAAATAATTTTAGGTACGATAAAAACGGTGTTATTCTGTAGTTTAATGCGTTTAATTTCGCTCAAAACAATTTCATTCTCATAGTTTAAATAGTTTTTACATTGGGTAAGTAGCGAAAATAGTCAAATCGCTACATTTGCATGCGATTGTACGAAAACTATGGAACAGAATCATAATGTATTTGTGGGATATTACTATTTGTGTAATAAATAAGAGTTGGACAGTGTTAGGTACAGTTAACAAATTACAATATTTTTGGCGCAGAGCGTTCTTAAGTGAAGTGTTAGTTTAAGCAGTACAGTAAGGCGAAATAATTTCATGTGCTTCAATGGACGAATAGAAAATAACATATTAAAGTAACGTTAGTAAATAAATCATTCCTTTAGATATTGCTACATTTTCTAATACTAACTATATTAGGCCTTCATTAAACCAAAAAGCGGTACAAGGTCAACACACTCACCATGCCGTAAATATAGGACGACGCTACAGAAGCGGCACGGTCGTGTGTAGGATAAGTCTGGACATATCGATAGTCGCTGCGTGACATGAAGACAGATGTGGTTGACCTTGTAACGATTTCTTAAAAACCAAGGCAGTTATTTTTAGTAAACAATTCTAAGGTTTTTAATGTTACGTAAGCATCGAATTTAGAATATAATTGATGTCTCAGTCAGAACTCGACACTTGTAACTGTTACAAATTGTTCTGTGTCTATGAACGTATTACGAAAATAATCATTAGTCAGAATTACATATGGTTCATCACTCGTTGCACTCTTTCCACAACTTTTACAAACATAACATTTTCCGTTGCCTTAATTTTGACCTATTATAATAACTACTGCCGTAATTTTTCATTTGTAAAGTTACGAAAAAATTTCTACGCTTTAAAACACCTATTGTTAAGAGTATGCTATTAAATAAATACAATGATTTTCGATTTGATGTCTCCCTAAATATGGCGGCATACTGACACAGCATGCGAAGTATTAATTTCGCTGTGTAACAGCGCAGCATAAATCTCTACTAGTCAAATGTGTGACAGTTACGCCAAATGTTTTTCCTGTCTATATTACTAGCTATAAAATTTAGGGGCATATATTTAATTGTATCATATTACTGTTCGAAATGTAAACGGGATGTACAGAAATGGCCGTATAATAGGCACACATGGGATAAACTGAAGATGAAATTCTTAGAGGCAAAATGTTGTACGACGAAATTTTACGTGCACAATGTGGCAACATAGCACGGCCTAATCCTGGGCTAAATTGAAGACGAAAGCGTTGGTAGTAAAATGTTGTACGATGACGTGCTCAAGATACCTACACAGCACGAAGAAAGTTCCATCTTGCCCTCCACGTCGAGGTATTATTTTATGTATGTTATACTCTATTTCATATAAGATTGGATAAATTTGACAGCAACTTATGGGCAGTAATTTTTTAGTATTTTGTGTTCTTTTGCACAATGCAAGACGTTTTCAGCTCTAAAATGAACCTGAAATGTCAATTTCAGCATTTGTACTGCAAAGTTTGTATTGTGTAGTGACACAAATAACAAAATATTAAAAATTATTGCCCGTAAGTTGCTGTCAGATCTATCCAAACTTAGGCTATATGAAATGGAGTATACGTAGAGTAAATGAGGAACAAGGTTACGTCTGCTCGGAATTGTAACCTGCGTTCATATAAAATAGTCAGAACAGCAGTAGTAAAGTAAATAACCGAGGTTAGCAAGAGTGAAGTTATTATACGTGAGCGTAAGTCAATCGCAAATCAATCATGTTGTATTCATCGCTAGTGAGCAAAGCACAAAGTACAGTAAGTACAATAAACACAAAACATTGTCGATGGTTTATGTCTGCTAATATTTCTCAGAAATTGGAAAGCCAAGATAAATTTAGTAAACTATGAGTTGCTTAAAGCATAACTTCTCAAATAAATTTTTGTTTCTTTGATTAATTTTTATTTTTTAAATATTGTGACAAATTATGTGAACAGTGGTGGATATTTCAGTGTCAACGGAGCACAGTTGTGATGAGTTCAGGCAACTTGCCTACTAACTAGACGGTGTTTCAGGAAAGGTTTCTCGCGATATATTCCTGATTCAGACGAGGAAAATAGAGCAGATGTTGTGACTTTTAGGCGAGATTTTTAAGGTGTTTCAATTTCTCTCCCCAATGCAATCTGTCGTTGCTCCATACCCACACCGAAAATCATTCTCAGGAACGCCCGCATGACTTAGAGGATACAAACACAGCATATCAGTTACCTCCTCCTCAATTAGTGATTATTTCTGAAACCGGTTAAATTTCCAATTGTCTCTTACAGATGCAAATACTTTTCATTTGTAAAAAATATTTCATCCATATAATAGAAACTACACAAAACTTTTACAATGTTGCAGAAAAAGTACTCTATCGGTTGCATTAACTGCGAGCTATGGGCAAGGATTTTCCTTGTTTTTCTGCTGTTGAGAACCCTTAAACAACTTCCTTGTTAGTGACCGTGCGAATGAATAGTAATGAGCTCTGCATGGTGGTGAGCACGCCGCCATTGTTAAATGCTTGAGATAATGGAAAGGACGTTGCAATAAAGAGTTATCTCCAGGAAGTACACATGTTAAGCCGAAGGATGGAGTAACGTGGTGCAATGCGAAGTACAGTAAATCGCCAACGTTCAGGGTGATCTGGAAATTCGCAAGGTGACACAGACATGCAAAAATAAAAACGCGAGACTGCAGAACAGCGTGGGTGGGTGAAGGTTAACACGTGGTACGGCAGAAAAAAAACACCAACAGCAAGGCGAAGTCGTCGGTGGTCATTGTTTTCTACCTGGCGTAGGTTTTCAGCATAAAAACATGGAAGTGACTTGGTCCTTGAGAGATCAGGGACTCCACATGACGGAAGCCATTTTGTAGTACTGAAGTTAAGTCAGTTAGACTAAAGGTCATTAGTGCAGGGAAAATATAAATGGGTTAAATTGCGCGTCGTACCTTGTGGCTGTTGTTTGTTTGAAGTTACGTGTTTTGGTAACAAAGCTAGTAAGCTACAACTACATTCACGAGGCATTTGTGACTATTAAGGAAGTTCACGCAGACTTTTAAACCGCCTGCTACAGAACACGTGTGTCATGCTGTATCATAACCAAAGAGAAAATATATAAATAAAATATCTACTCAACGGTTTGAGTTTACCTATTATTTGGCCTGTAGATGTTGCCTAGAAAAAAGATGTTTCGTAACGCAAAATTATTTAATACTTAATTTACAGTACACTTAATATAATTTATTTAAATATTATTGATAGCATATTCTGAAGACAATACTAGTATTCACCTCTTTAAGTAGAATAGGAATTTGAACTTTTAAACGAATACGTTCCTTTTTCTAGTTGCCGTAAAAAATGTGTTCTAGAGAGGTTTATTCAAACAAATTTATATCTAAAAATGTAAAATACACATCACGAAACTATAAATGTCTTACTGAAACACATGAAAAATTAGTAGAAATATTCAATATTGAACACGGGCAAATTAAATATACAGAACTTAATTTCCTTTTCTAGCATGAATATTAACTTTACAGTCTTTTAGCCAGTGATAGTCCTTAATTTTATAGCAAGTAAGTCTGTCCTTCGCAACGCTATCGAAGGTAATCCTCCCTATCAGTATTTCTCCTTGATACGATGCTATCTACTAGCTATATTAAAAATGGGACTTTTTAATTTTTTTACCTCTTATATTTAGATATTCAAAAATGTGCCAAACTGGTAACAGCCCTTCAAGAAATTATCATTAGGCCACCTTATAGATTTTTTGAATTCTCTGGAATACATAGTAAATCAATGTAGACGAATATTTTCCAAGTTAGAGTAGCGTAATCTACAGGTGACGTTTAAGAATGTTTTTACAGATAGCAAACTCAGAAAGTTATATGATAAATATTAGCCTTTACGCAACACGTAGAAAAAAGGAACATTAAATATTTGATAGTGTGCAAAAAATTTTTAAGTTGCATTATGGTTAATTTCCAACTTTAGACTTGACTTCATCCACCATATTATTGTGATTGTGAATTCTGAGAAGCGAAATGTAATCTCGGTTTATCATATGCTACATTTTCTAGGCAACTGAATTATAAGTTTTTAATAACACATCAAAAAGGTAAAAAAGGTACTTAATTTTATAAAAGTAATTTTCTTGCCTAATTGCTGCTTAATTACACATAAATGTTTAAAATGCAATGTATGTATTGCAAAAAAAAAAAAAGTAAATATAACATATGTTTCAGTTGCATTTTCTCGTTCTACTTCACAGAGCTTAACAGACCGTGTCAGTGTTGCAGGCGCATGTATGCAACCCGCATAACTTCATATGAGACACCGCTAATATTACCTTCGCTATAGCTGTAAGAGTATTACACAAATCAGCATTTTCTTCGCGCTTTATGAAAGACACAGTCGTTCTTATTTTCGCTGCGTACTGCAAATTTTAGTATAACAAAATGTTACATTAAAAACCTTACACAAACAAATTGTTTGTTAAATTTACAGTCTACCATTCTTTATGTTTGGCTTCGGCGAACGCAACGAAAATAAGAACGACTGTCTTCTTCATATAACACTAAGAAAATGTTGATATGTTTAATACTTGTAGGTGCTGCTATAGCGAAGGTAATATTAGCCTTGATTTATAAGGGGTTAATGCGGGTTGCATACATGCGCCTGAAACACTGGAACAGCCTCTTAAAATAATAACAAAAAAAAACAGTAAGAACATTCGGCGGACGAACCCGCTTCATATTATGCATTGTATCAAAAACCTTGCACGGACATTGCTTATCGTCCGCCAAACCATCTGCATTCATTTCAAGGAAAACTTGTTTTTCTACGGCTTCATGGTCTCGAACACTAACTAGAATTAGCTGATAAGTTCATTAAAAAAACCTTGAATAACGGCCGCATGGCATTCCTATTACGTTACACACAGACGTACGAGGCACAGTCGTGCGGCCAGTGAACTTTGAAGGCAAACCGCAGGACCGGTCAAGTGAATGGAGAGCTTTGCCCGATTCGTCGGAACTGGTTTGCCGCATCGGGTTAGCTGCATGCGGTACCTGTGTTGATCGCTATCAACTTTCGTTCAGAAACACCTGTGTACAAAAATATAATTTATTAGGAGACTGAGCACTCGGACGATGTCGTTGGTCAGCTGTTATCTCCGGGATCTCTTGTGTCCCCTGCCCCTTCATTCCATTGCTACTACGTACTTACCTCGTATTATACTTTGCCAGCACTGAAAATCACATAACTTTTAAGTTTAATATGTTATCACAACCTAGTTGACATTCCTGAATTATCAACTTCGTGTAGTTTCAACCGTACATGGACATTAGCTTCGTCGTTCATCTACTCACTGCTCACTGATAAAATTACACTAGAAAATTTGTTAAATATAAGTGCAGAATTAAAATGTCCAAACTTTGGGAGGTGGATCATCATGGAAAAATAAGTAAACTTTACATGAGTCACATTCTAGCAAAGTGAATATCTAGGGAGGTATGATCCTTTGAAAATATAGTTTGGTAATATTATGTTTGGAAAAATACTGAAAAATGTTTGAAGATAAAAGAAGACTCTGCGTGTTATGTTAAGATGTACATAATTCACCATTCAAACCTTTCCATTAATAAATAAAATAGGGGTAACTACCCTCTTATTGGACAAAATTACTTTGCCGCCAGGTTTTCTGAATATTTATTGTTGTCTATTTGAGCAGTACATTGTAAGGAACAAAAGTGTATTGTTATAAGAACCTAGAATGCACTATTTACAAAAAAATTCACATAACTGTCACTGTGACATTAGTACAATAACCTGGTCTGTAGCCAAAAAGTAATATTTCTGCAAAGGAATTGCTTTGTACATGCACCGTGCTCTCGGGAAAAGGAAATCTGCGATGCAATTTCTAAATAATTATGTCTCAAAATTCAGGCAAGTAAACCTTAGGGACTAGTCGATATATTTAGCAGCAAACTTGGTTTAGCAACACTTTTTATAAGGGAAAGTTTCGTGAATATTAGAAACAACATAACATCCGTTCAGTACGTTGTGAATGAAATAGCATTAGTATTGAAACGGTTTATTCCTTCGCTGAATGACGTAAGAAAAGTGTTCGACAATTTTGCTTTGTTTTGTAAGAGTTGTCGATGTTTTACATGGCTGTTCAAGTTTTTTAATATCTTAATATTTCTTCGTATTTCAATTAGGTTATCTTATTCCTAAGTTTAAAGAAATTAGGGAATCTGGTTTGGATATTTTTATTTACTTTATTTTAGATGCTTTATTAAATACCCCAGTTATATCCCGTTACACTTAGTGAGAAATTACATACAAATTATCTTATCTTAAGAAAACGACATAAACATCAATGTCCGTGCTGGGATTAGAATCCAGGACCTCTCGCACCGTAGGCCTGCATGCCCACGACCACGTTACGGTGGCCGGCATGAATGTGGGTAATCTGTGTACTTTTGGAATGAAAATTGTACTTATTGGTTAATATTATCAGTATGTACTGAATCAAATCTCGTTATAAACAATGGAGGTCTCCATTACAGTAGAACTGTTCCCAAATATGTATATATACATAAATTGAATACGCGATGGTTACGTTTTGATCAAAATAGGATTCTTGGAGTTGAATAGACATTAAAACTTATTTCAAATGATTTAAAGTTTTGAATTTCGCATTACGTAAAAACATGCAAGACTATTACTGACATCATTCAAGTTGTGATTTATATAATAATTTTTCATAATACCAACATAGCATAAAATTGTTGTAACAAACGATGACAAGTTATAAACATAATTTTAGGAATAAAACCTGGAAGTTAACAATAGTATTAGATTTCGCCGTTTAAACTTCGCAACGGTCAAAACTAATGCCAGCAACACCAAAATTAGTCAGCCTGATCTAAAAATTTTCGGCGTCATGACTAAATATGTACGAAATTAGCGTAATTATTTGAGAATAGTCCAGATCGCGTTGACCAATACACCTTTGAACACAATGTGAGATGCCATTCGCCACTGATCCTTACATTATATGTAGAGACCAGTAGTTATCACGAAAAGATTTTTGCACCACATTGCTTCAATGCCTTACGTGCGTATCTTCAGCTCTGCTTCTTGGTGTAGTGTCTTTATGTTCTGGCATCGCTTATTTGGCTGTGCCAATCAGAACAATGATCCTGCGACACCACACGTCTGAGATTAGCAAATAGAACCCGAAAGCGCTGGGAGTTAAAAAAATATAATCATTGGCCATGAAACAGAGCTGTAGGTGTACCCGCAACGCATTGAGACAAGTTGATGAAAAAAATGTGTTGCTAAAGCTACTTTATGTGGGCTGTAGGCTGCAGCAAGGCAGTTCACTTAGAGCTGGTGTACTTGGTGACTGCCTTGGTTCCCTCGCTGACAGCGTGCTTGGCAGGAGAGGCTTGACGGTCGTTTGTATCTCGCGACTGGTGATGGTGGAGCGCTTGTTGTAGTGTGCGAGGCGGCAGGCCTCTACTGCGAGGCGGCTGGCCTCTGCTGCAAAGCGCTCGGAAATGTCGTTCACGAAGCTGTTTATGATGCTCATGGCTTTATACGATATTCCAGTGTCTGGGTGAACTTGCTTCAGAACTTTGTAGACGTAGATTGCGTAGCTCTCCTTCCTCTTTCGCTTCTTCTTTTTGTCGCCCTTAGAAATGTTTTTCTGGGCCTTGCTCGCTTTCTAGGCTGCTTTACCGCTAGTCTTGCGAGGTTATTTACGTTTTGCTTGCTTTACCTATATGCGGTTAATCACTCTACCGTACAAATGTTCAATATTGGGCAAAAACGTTTCCTCTCCAAGCCATGACATTGTATGCAATTGGAAGACGCCGAGCAAGCGAACGACAATACAGCTTGCAGTCGAGTTGGCTGTCATAAAAACAAAGTGAAATTTGCAGGTTTCTAGACGTAACTGTCTAGCGTCGTTCGAAACATAACACTTAGGAAGTCAGGCTAGTTTTTCAAGACACAGAGGAATTACATGCACACCATTGCAATTACAGCTGCTCTTGTATAAGTCTTCGCGGAACCTCGCATCATGTACAATGAGTTTCAGGTATGCAGCAGACCTGCACGCCGTGAGTTCTGTAAGTAATTGGCTTGTGTCTTACCACAGCCTTTCCGTACTTCGCCAGTAAGTACCATTTTATTCAGGGCATTACAATTTTACTTATAGTTACCAATTCTTTTGGATGTTGTATACGCAGAATTTTGAGACAACAACAATATTGATTTCGAACTCTTTTCAATACGAAAATTTCCCATAAACGAGTCTACAATTCAAGCAATTTACGTGCTTGTATTTGCAAAAAAAAAAATATATGAAAATATTAATTTACATTCTGCATGATTAAATAATACTGCGTTTTGGTAACATGTACACAGCATTTACCACTCAATAACACTTCTATAAATCTCAAAGTTTCCAGGAACAATCATGATGTATATTTTTTCATAACTCGTACACACTGCATAATACACTATTACCAGAGATAGTGTAATTTCGCGAATTCAGTGACCTGTATATTAGAATCAAATATCCTATGCATACTCAAGTCCTGACCATTTGTCCACTAGCTGCTACTTAGTGTAACAGCAGACAATGAACGAATATACAGGGCTTGAGTATGCATAGGATATTTGATTTTAACATGCAGGTCATTAAATTCGCGAAAATTTCACCATCTCTAACTATTACGTATAAATTAATTACCTAAATAATGCAAAATCTATCTTGTATTTTCGTTATTGATACTCGACAAACTTTAATCTTCACTTCAAATAAATGTTTAAAGTTGTTGAATACCTAATTGCAAACAGGTTTTGAATTTGCGAGCTCTTTTATTTATTTTTTATCTTCTGTTGAAAGCAGCTCTAAAAAAAACTTAAAGTCAAACGCCAAAGACATCTATTGTGTAATGACTAAGTTTTCACGCGTCTCGGGTGACCTTGCAGTAAATAAATATGACAGCCGCTCAAGAATATTGTCAACATGCAGACTAGCCGACTAACAGATTTTACTGTCATACTCTGCTGCAGGAGAATCGAATCTAAGCTTTTGACTTAGCCGGTATTGTGCATCAACCAGCTATGCCCAAATTGTTATTTTTGGGTAAAAATGTTTAAATGTTTTCTGTTTAGAAACAGTCGTACACTAATTACTTTAGTCTTTTTAAGCTCTTGTTCCTGATGTTGACTTTACAGGCCTTAAAATACTATATTTTAAGACAGATTCAAAACTGAAAACTTTCTAACATATTTTACTTAAAACTAACAATAACACATAACAGATTGGTGCATAACACCACCCTTAAATCAAATTATAGCACACGTATATATTTTACTGACAAAAATTTCAATACTTCTAGCTTTTCTAAATGTGGTTTATTTCTTACATTCAAACAAATAATACAAATACAGTCATCTTGCACTATTAAAAAGAGTTGAAGACTGTTTTAAAATGTAAAATACCTAGAATGATAATACACCTTCCAAAAAGTAAGTAATGATTAAAACAACTGGTAAATTTAAAACTACCGTGCACCATCTACCTTGATTTTACACATTCCAGTACGTGTTATCTCACACAAATAAGACATTCATATTTTACACGTAAATGCATTAGTCGCAATTTTACTTAACCCCGCTCGTACAAACACCATAAATTATTTTAACTAATTAAATTCAGTAACTTACAGTGAAAGAAAGAACACTTATCAATTCAAGATACTCTTACGAATACATTAAAGAAAAAAAAATTAAAGGAAAATAAGTTAATTATATATTCAACAATTTGTAAAAATCACCAATGTTGTAACTGTGTAATCTCAAAGGTATCTTGAAGTAGCTAAGTGATTTAACTTTTCGCTGTAAATTATTTCGTTTCTGTTGTAAAGAGATATTTATTATTTGGTAGAACAGAGAAACGTACGCCTGTAACTACGATTTTTACTTACTATTACGCGTAACAAATAAGTATAATTTTTCTTTAATTTTACGCTTATAACATTCGAACGGCATTTGATACAAACGTAAAAGTACGGAATTATTTCTTTCCAGCACCCTTACAGTGAAAATTAAAATAGCTATAAAGAATGCATCTAGCTGGAAGTATCAATCGTTCTAAAATAAACGTGTGTATTTAGGTATGTAACAATCGGAAGTTACTTCATCTTTAAGTAGTTGTAATTGTAAAAGCAATTGATAAATCAAGTCTGTACAGCACGCAGAGGGGAATATTGTTTATGGCACAGTATAAAATTAGAATGAATGGTTCAATAATCAGTGACTTTTTTTACATTAGAGACAAAAATTTGTTCCTAACTACTGGCACAAAGTCAAATGAAATGAAAAAAAAAAAAAAAAGCGAAATGTTAATTGCTGTCCAGCATGGTGTAATTAAAGGTATCGAATTTGAAATCCGGTAAGCTGGAAAATTGCATGCCAGTTTTCTAAGGAACCAATCCTCACATGTACAGGAACAACAAATATTGTGTGAACGTAGGTCCGAATATGCACCGTATGTATACAACTGATTATTAAGGGCTATTATATGGAAAGGTTCGATCTCGAGCGGACGGCTCAACATTCAATCGTCAATAAAATCTGAACTACTCATCACATTTCGATGAGATTTTTTTGCCGAGTAGATATTTTATCAGCAGACGTTGCGGTAGTATGCTTTACTTTCGAGTAAAAAATTAATAACAGTTTTTAGAAAAATATGGCTTGAAACAACAAAATCTACAATAAGGAAAACTGACATTTTTATAATTTTTAATACGTTAATATCTACGCCGAATTTCAAAAATACTCGCGTTTTCATTTGAAAATAATTTTACTATCCGAAAATATCTGCGCAAGATGTTTACAGATGTTGTTCGGGATAAAGCGAGCATTCAATAAAGCCCTGCTAAATGTCTATTGTCAGCCAATTTGTATCTTCCTGTGCCCAACGGCTAACGAAGGAAAATGTCTAACCTCTCTGGACATGCCATTTGATGTCTGCCTGTGTAAGATAAGATGTGTAGCCGATAGGACCCTAAAGTATTTTGATTTATGTTAATTTCATTTCAGCGTTGTTGTACTAAAATAGGAAAATGCGTGCAACTATATTCATTAATTCGCTGCCAACCATGCAAGCAGTGAGGCAACTATGGTCAATGTACAATTCAATGCAGTAATTGCTAGTGATATTTTTCGAAGGTTATATTTTTAGTGCTCACATTACCCCGTACGATCTATATTGTGGATTGCCGTACCGGGCAATGCATACAGAGCAGTTTAATTCCTCCCGTCTGGTATGTAACGGCTAATGACAGCTGCGATGACATTCCACAGTAAAATATCCAACCCGCGCCCTATGCCCTCTACGCCATGTCTTGTCATCTGTAGTGCAGAAACTATGTGTTTTCGGACCTACCTCTTAGATGTGAGGTATGTTCCGCCAAAATATTAGCACGCAGTAGTTATCTCCAGTTAACATGGTCCATTAAAAATATTTGTGACTACAACCTTTTTTTTTGGGTTTCCCCACGTCCATGGACAGTAGTTCGCAGTACGCCAATTGAAGGTCGGGAAGAAGGGAGAGTGGTTATATCATAGCTTTGTTAGGAAAGCGCATGGTGTGGGAGGAGACGTACCAATTAGCACCGAGGACGACGTGCTAACAAGAAGATGGAAGTGAAGAAATGTACCGAGGGTCTCTATTGCAGCACTCTTACGTAGCTTCAACGTAACATCCTGCTTCGCTGAAGGAAAGAGCATATATTTTCTCTGCATTCGTGAAAGATTGAATTTAAGAATTTAATGGTACAATAACATTGTTCGAAGCAGCGGATTTGTTTCTGTACGTCTCGGAATTTGAAAACTGTAGTTAGAATTCTGACTCATTTAATTTCCATTATGGTGAATTTGCTAAAGGCTAAAGGCAGTATTTGTGTTATGGTGTTATTACAGAAATTTGTAACTCATGCTTCTGCTACAGTTGCTAACTCCTCAAATCATATAAATGATATACTCTGAAATACCCTTCGAAACAAAATAACACATCTGATAAAAATATGTAAAACATATTATTCAAAAATACGTAGGCTACACCTATTTTCTTTGGAGTTACTTGATTATGTACGCAAAATTGTGTCAGTGCTGCAGAATGTACTTCTCACGTTATGATCCCAAAATGATCACACGCACTACCGTACCTACAATGCATTCTGACTGCCGAATATAAATAATCTTATCGCGCGCTTGCAAAGGATAAGGAAATCTCTAGAAACGTTTACTTTTTATTTCTGTTGGTTCTTCTTTTTCTGGTGGTATTCAGAATAACTTTTAACGGTCAAAGAGTAGTCATATTTTATTACGACTTAGCTTTATCGAATAAACTACCTATTTCAAAAGATTGCTACAGGTCTATCTCATTAATAGTCCAAGTTTCGGATTAAGTAGTTTACGTAACTTTGGAAAATTGTATCAACGAGTGAGGATTACATTTATTTTCGCGAAAAAAAAAAATGACGCGTGTTCCCAAGGAACTCGTACAAAAAGAAACATATTTCAGAGGACTTTTTTAAAGAACTGTAAGACATTACGGTCATTAGTAAACACTGATTCCGAACCATATAACCTAGGCAAATATACAACTCTTTCGTACAGATATTATCTTAAAATGGAGAATCCAGCCTGACATGAAACCACTAAAGAGTCATACAATAAATTTTTAGGACGTTGTTTTAGTAATTAAATGGCAGCCTTATTGCTTGTCGGCTCACAGTTTTATAGGTACCTACGAATGAAACTCTGCGTGCCAGACTAGCGACTGGCACATAACAAGAGTGCCACTACATTGAAAGACATGTGTTATAGTTAGAGATGATTGTTTATCGCGGGCAAACTTGACTGTTTGCTAGATTTCAACGTACGTTCAGCTTACCATAAGATTAATGGCTTTAGCTTGTCCTTGGAGCTGTTACCCTATTTGTCTGAGCCAATAAGAATCCCGATATTGTAATATTTGATGCCTGTTATTGGTCTGCAGACAGCTACGTTGTGTCAGAAGTATATCACCCAATCATTAGACGTAAGTAAATTTCGCAGATATATTCCAGGTCAGTTTGAAAGCCAATTATGTATACTTTATTGCCATATCTGTGACTTGCTGGCGGATGTTACGAAACGCGTTTGACTACAGCAAGCCAGTAGTAAATAAGGAAATAATGCGAAGTGCTATCGCTTGCTACCTGGTTGTACGGTTATATGCCAATAGATAATCGATTGTGGCCAGTGGGTGTATAGGACTGACAAGTCTAGGCTGGTGCCAGTTGAATCCGCGAAATTGACGTACCTCTACCAATCATATATGTCGCAAGAAACTACAGCGTCTTCAATGATATGTTGGTACAAACTATTTTGGCGATATACCATCATCTCTAGTTATAGTAGCTGCTATATTTGTGTTAAAATAGCGACAATAGTACTGTTTGGTTGTCTGTACTGTCTGGGTTTTTCCTAAAACAGTGTTCTGTACAAAGTGCAAATATCATTTTTTCTTTTACGTTACACATTGTTATATGTACATAATAGATTGTTGTACGAATAATTCAGATAGTAGCAAACACCAACCCGGACTGTTGTCCCGTTTTCTTTGAACAGAAGCATGGTAACTACAGCAATACTTTGCTTTCATTGTCTTTCTTATCGCTGCTTCGATGTTGAGTCTTTGACACGCAAAATAACTCTATACAGATACGTCCCTTAGGAAACCCCAAAATTTCCAAAAATTTCCACTGTTGGATTTTTTTTGTCATTGATTAAAAGTATGTTTACAAACGTTGATTGTTAGTTAACAACATTTTGTATGTCGAAAGGAAAACGCATAGTTTCCTAGCATTTAAGGTCATGCTCTCTCGTTTCTAGTGTTTTTAAGCTTAAACGAAAGCAGTTTGTTTAAAAATGGTTTTTGCAGTGATAACCATTTTTTTTTCAAAACAATAAATTATACAGTTTCGACTAAAACGACAACGAATAATAATTTCGTTAGTTAAATAATTAGCTAACACCACAGAAAACCCAGAAACTCTTGCATAGAAACCAGATGTTTCAGCCAAATACACCACGAAGTTGCGGTTTCTTCTGTTCTACCAAAAGTCGTATCCATAGGGATAATGATAAATTTCTAGTAAGCGTAAGTCACCGCTGCGATTTAATGGTCGTATAACTCGTTTCCCACCACAGCGATTCGGGCTCGAAGTCTTGTCATGATGGGGGGGGGGGGTTGGTTGACTCTAATTTAAATTTTCGCATGTGCGAAACGTGGTCGGTAACCTTTCACAAGGTACTAATGTTTCTCTAGATTTGCGTTCCGTCACTTATCCGTTCCTACCTCACACCACTCTCACCAGCAGTCTATAACTCGCTGTTAAACTATTACAAGTTATTCTTTCTTCTACAATCTCTCGAGTAACCATGACTAAGTATAAATTTAGTCAGTGGTTTTATTATGCTATTAACATGCCCAGATAAGAGCGAAATTATTTAAGTCTTCAAAAGGCTACGTTGTCGTTATTTAAAGACTTTGCGTTTTCTCATTAGAGATAACAATGTATAATAAATCTCTGGACATGATACAAATACAAATCTGACATACCTATTAACTTGTGGTGTCCTACAAATAATTCAGTATCAAGTTTAATTCCTGGTACGTCTTAGCATAACTATAGTAGGTCTACTTTTGGTCAAATAAGGTAGTTAAAGTAAGTCACCCGGTTGGCATGGGTAGAACAAAAATTTCAGCTACAATCGTTCAAAAAGTAACCGGAGTAAAGTTTTCAACGGGTACAATAAGATAAATAAAAGATTTCTGCACCAACTGTTCCAATTCCTTATATGCTCCTTTGAAATTTTGCTTCATTGTTATTGTCAACGTGTCGTTATGGAAAGACGTTCCTCATTTGACTGTATCACTCAGAATTAGGTTACTGCGATATCATACGTATTTTATTTAAGTAAAACAAAACACGCACCAGTTCAGATTAGCCAATCAATGACCATGAAATTGAGCTACAGATGTCCACACGTGGCACTGAAATAAACTGGTGCAGAAATGTTTTCACTAAAAATATATGTCCCTACAAATATGGCACAAGACCCTGAGCTGCCTGCATTATTTCATAAATAACCCGGTAACCAAACAAACGTGGTCACGTGGATTATCCATCCCTCAGAAGGTTACTTGAGGTCATACCACACGGTTACTTTTTGATTCAATTTTCTGACAAATTAACTGGATTCAATTTATAGAATGACATATGACGCCATGCTGACGTCTTAACCGCGGCCATTTTGTCTTTAAATTTATTGAATATATTTAATTTTGTCGAAGATTTTCGTTTAAAACACGTTTGAAATTTTCTTGAACCTAAAAATTTTAAGATAAGAGGTGAAGCTTTCCGGGAATTATTAATTCAAATAACATATTATTTTAGTTACGTATGAGAATTAATTTATTTTAAAATAAACACGCCCGCTATTTTATTTCAATAAGACATAAAAAATAATAAAAAATTGTGTATTTGCTTAGTCAAATATTTTTTGGGTTGTGCACGATCAGTGGATATGAGCTTCGAAAGAACTGTGCAATTGGAATGCACGACTAGATTTGGTTGCTTGGACATACTTAGGGCCCGGTAGTTTTCGCGAAAAGATTTTTGCCCCACTTTGTTTCAGTGCCTTACGTGCACACCTGCAGTTCAACTTCATGGCTATTGACAGAGTGTTTTTGTGCAGAGTCGTAATTCATTTGACTGTGCCAATCAGTACACGGATAGCTGTCACACATCATGTCTGTGATTTGCGGGTTTAACCTCCACACGCTGGGAGTTACGGCATCCAAACACTGACCACATAGCAGAGATGCAGGTGCGCACGTAAGGCACTGAAACAAAGTGCTGCAAAATTCTTTTCGCGAAAATTACCGGGCTCTAGACATACTCCATTGCGAAATATATGACTGTCAAAAGAAAACTGAAAGTAAGACAAAAAAATCCTAAATAAAGCATACTCTGCTTTTCTATGTTTTTTGTCTTATTTTTAGTTTTCTTTTGACAGTCATTTATTTCGCAATGGAGTAGGTCCAAGCAACTAAATCCAGTCGATTAGTGGATAGTTGTAAAATAATTACATTGTTTGCTTTGTGCATAATTTGTTTACAAATTGTTTGATAACTTTTCAAGTGATGTCTTTAATGTTTATTTAATGCAATTTCTTGAATAAATGTGTTAGACATTAATTTGAATTCAAAAAATTAAATTAAAAAAATATTTGCTCTTGTGAAAGACCCAGTCACGGGTGAGGCGTTGCCGCTCATTTGCTCTTCAGTCGCCGGACGGGGCCGCATGATTACATAGGACCACGACACAACTGACAGCTGTAAACCGGGGGAAAGCTGACATAACGCCGGCCGGCGAAGATAAATTTCTCTTGCACGCCTGTGTCTGAGAGCACAAAATGACACGAGAAGCACGTGTTTGCGTCGCGTACGACGTGTGGGTCGAGGCCAGTCACTTCTTGAAACACGTCGTGTGGTGGTTGTCGCAATACCCGCCACGTTTACACGATGTCGGTTGGAAATACCACGAACTGTTTCGTAAACTTAAAAGTCTCCTCCCGGGCTCAGTCCTTTGTAAATTTAAGAGAAGTCCTTCTTCAGAAACAGAAAATCTTCAGATAACCATTCGCCTGGGTTTTATTTTCTCGAAAGCTTATAAATATATTTGAAAATCACTTTTTCAGGGAGCGGACAACTTTATATTTATTTATATACAGGCTAAGTCAACACAAAGTGTATTAATTTTGAGTGGTTATAACACTTAAAGAAATATAAGTCGAATATATATATATATTTTTTTTTTTCTTAAAATTTTCCTTCAAAGGGAATTGTCGTGGGAGTAATGCTAACCTGAAAATATATTGTAAAATGTAAATCATTTAAATGTAATAAGAAATACCATCTGGTACTAACAGCAACAGTTTGAATAGTATCAAAACTACCTGTTTTTAATTTTGTTCAAAGAATTCTAATTTTGAAGAGGATTTTCAGTGTAGCATGGTCCACTCATCACTTTAAAGGAAACTTTAAAAACTCATTTTCAACTTACAGACTCGAATAATCCAAAATGTGTATATATGTTTGTATTTGATTTGATTTTTATCAGTATAAACCAGAGTGACAGTGTTAAAATACATACGATAAAATCATCCCTAAAATAGTTATACATCACGCCACATTACAATATATGACACACATTAAAAAATCTTACAGTTAAAAAATATTTTCAATTTCACTTAACGAGTGCAATCGAATGACTAAGAATTTCCTCCTAAAGGTTTTAGAAAGGGATCTAATCGTCTCACTACTAATGGTAAAGGTTTATATATAATAATATACTTATGAAATTCATGGGGTAAACCTTTTGAGTCCTCCAAAATATGGTACGTGATAAAGTGAGCACTTTTAAAATTCTAGTTATTTTCATTTTTCTAATAATATAAAGGAAATAATCAGTGCTTATATTGTACTGTATTCAAAAGTTATGTGTGAGGACACGATAGTATATATTTTTAAAATTAATATTTTAGAAAAATGTGTTTACTTTATCGCCAATACCTGTACTTATATTTTACATAATTTTGCTTACGAGTTCTGTACTGGTTTATTTTACCCCTTTCCGGATAGATTACAACAATATTATTTTTAATATAACAAGATTATTAAACATGTTCTATACTAATTTATCAAACATAATACTTAAACTAATAAGTGAAGGTTGGTTTGCAGTGATTTTATGTATGTATATATAAAATAATAGTGTGTACTAGTGTTTACGAGTAATAATGCGTAAAATCAGATTTTTGTAATATTATTTCTAATGTGTTCCAGGCTTCAGCGTCTCCCAAAGTGGCAGCGTTCCTAGAAGCGATCGGCCCGAAGATCACCATGGCCGGACTCGTGCGAATGGCAATCGACCGCTACGTCAACTTGGTCGACTCCATCAGCGGTATGTTCGATTCACGATCCCTGCTTTCTTGACTACGAATTTTCCCATGGTTTCCATAAATAACTCCAGATGTTCCTTAACACAGGTTGCAGCCGATTATTTCCCCCGTCTGTTATTGTCCGTCCAATAGACGGTTCCGTCGCCTTCGAGCTCGTTGCTGAAGAGACTTTGTGTCTTATTGACGTGACTGTCATTATCGGTGAGAGAATGGGAATGGCTGATCATTGGAGAATGGAAAAATTAGCGTGTTCATTGGCCTGTAGGCTATCCTCCAAGAATATATGTGTACAAAGGCAAACAATAGCTGCTCATTAGCTGTTAGTTAACACAATGACATGGGCCTTCATTTAGTTACGATTTTATTGTTGGCTCAGCGACTTACGGGAACTGTCATAATAGTCAAGGGCCAATTGCGAAATTTACACGGATTTTAATCAGTTGGAATTGTAGATTGTTCCTGAATGAAAACATGAAATTTTCAAGTCTCTACTGATCATTAGAGGTACGTCAATTTCGCGGATTCACCTGGCAGCCGCCTAGACTTGTCAGTCCTATACACCCACTTGCCACAATCGATTATCTATTGGCTTATAACAGTACAAGCAGGTAGCAAGCGGTAGCACTTCGCATTATTTCCTTATTTACTACTGGCTTGCATTAGTCAAACGCGTTTCGTAACAGCCGCCAGCAAGTCACAGATATGACAATGAAGTATACATAATTGGCGTTCAAACTGACCAGGAATGTATCTGCGAAATTTACGTACGTCTAATGATTATAGGCACGAGTATTTCGCGTATTAATCTGGTAGCAGTCTAGACTTCTCAGTCCTACAAACACACTGGCCAAAGTCGAATACCCATTGGCTGCTAACCGTACAAGTGGGTAGCCCCACTAATTATTTTATTATTTACTACTGGCTTGCAACCTCGAAAGGTTTGTCAAAACAGCTGTTGTTTAATCACGGAAGTTACAGTCATATACAGGTTATTGATGTTCAACCTGACCTACAATCAATACGCGAAATACCTGTGCCTCTACTAATGATGGTCATAGGCACGAGTATTTCGCGTAATAATCTGGCAATAGCCTAGACTTCTCAGACCTATACACACACTGGCCAAAGTCAAATATATATTGGCTATTAACCGTAACACGTGTTACCACCACGACTTGTTTCCGTATTTATCACTGGTTTGCAGTCGTCAAAGATGTGTTAAAACAGGTGTCGTCTAATCACAGAAGGAGTAGTGAAGTATACATTATTGGCATTCAACCTGACCTAGAATCAATATGCGAAATAATCTTGCCTCTAATGATGGTGTATCGCGGGAAAACTTGACTGTTTGCTGGGTTTAAACGTACGTTCAGCTTACAAAAACTCACTGACTTTTTCCTTTAATGCGGAACTGTTACCCTATTTGACTAAGCCAATGAGAATCCCGCTATTGTAATATTTGATGACTGTTATTGGTCTGCAGACAACTACGGAGTGTCAGATGTATATCACCCAATAATACATATCACAAAGAAACTACAGTGTTTTCAAGGGTATGTTGGCACGAAACATTTTCGCTATATATCATTCCGGAACACCAGCGAACTCCTCGCAACTCATGGCTTGCAAGGAGAGACGGTGGCCAACAAACAGAAAACTATCGCATAACGTCATCGAGTCGAGTTGGCAGTTAGGCAGACGTTTCCTCGGCCCAGTCTATCTCTGAGTCCGGAATGCGTGGTTTCATACAGACTGCGCCGCGAGTGTCCACTTAACCGTTGTCATATCGTCGTACCAGGTCTAAGCAGAACTACACAAACGTGAAAGGTAAGTATTCATTTCATATAACAAGCCCTCCACATATCTCTGCTCAATAACAGACATTGTTATAATTTCGATGTAGAATAGAACCAAATATGCGTAAAAATAACAAACGTGACGGGAGACAAATGAGATGCAGGTCGACCATTGCGTCTCATCCTCTACAATGACCCGACCGAAAAAGTTTCCAACGTATACCTGACTTAGAAATCTAACCTCTCCTCAGTTGAATCCGCGAAATTTCTGGACTTTACATATCACTGTAGCACGTTCGTAGCTCCCACACCCGACAAGTATCCTGCTAGTTAACAAGCATAGTGAAATTGTATACGCAGATTGAGTCATAAGCATCGGCCCTCACCGTCCGTCTGCCATTGCAGCCGTTCGTTTTTACAGTAAGTCTCGTTTACACACTGGTCCAGATAATTTATTATCTCGCAAGAGTAATTTACTTTCATCCTCACGATTTCTCAATAGTGCGGTCATTTTACATGTTATGGCTTTTTATCCCTGACCTAATTTAATTTTCAAATGACGACTGTAAGATTTCTTAAGCCCATGATCCATCATTTCTGTTGCTTTCACAATCATCATTTTTTTCATAAACAAGATAAGAGATTGAAAAACTGTTACACAGTATCGTTAAAAACTGTTTTTACTGCGTAGTCTATTTTTTCTAGACAAATGTGTGTATAAATTTGCTTACTTAGTTCATAAATGATAATTTCATTTGTTACATAATTAGCTGAAACCATTGTGTATTTTGCCTTGAAAAAATTAGCTAACGTTCTTAACAAAACTGCAAAACAGTTTTTTTGATAATAACTCTCGTTTAGGACTAATCGAATAATTATCTTAAAAGCAGGATAAATTATGTATCATGGCCTTAAACACAACTAGTTCTATGTAATCTATGACCCAAGTTGTTATACGTGAAGTATTAATAGAAGCTTTAAGTACAATTTACTACTACCCTGAACAATGTTACACAAATGTCTACACGCCACGTGTTTCTTGCCATATAAAATTAAATAAATATTAATTTTATGACGTTTATTCATATAATGTGGTTTAAATAATGTTGTTGGCCCGATTCAGGACGGAAAATGCATTTACCTATTTTTTATTCATATTTTTCTTAAATTTTCACTACGCCGGACAGCAGTTGCTATTGTTTCTTTAGTTCACGTCCGTCTTGACTTTTACTAGGCCAAATCTGCCTTTAGTTTTAGTTACAGGTGATCCGATGTTTGTCAGCCACTGAATAGGCCATATGTGAAGAGGATCTCCAAAACAAGTCATCAAAGTTCGAAAACAGATAATGTGACTGTAATCCAGCTGGCAGTATTAGTTAACTAAATTGTTGCGATGAATAGTTTATTATAACCATTTTTATCGCCCTTTTTATTTTAGTATTTGTTTTCTAGCATGTAACGGTGGTAAATAAATACGAAATACTTGACTGCAGACAGGTCGGACATCAATTAATTGAAAATTTTAAAGAATACTTGATCACCAATTGGAATACAGCCTATTCAGCAAAGCGTGTGGAGATCTCGAAAAATTATTAGTATTGCTCCCTTACATTTTCAGAGTGAACTGAATAGTTTTCCTGTGGCTACTTTTTAACGTAAGATAGTTTAGTTTAGAGAATTATCAATTCTCTGGTTCCCAGACTATTTTTGGAGATGAATAACTAGAAAAAATTTAATTTACGATTCACTGACGGTGAATCAGATGTGCTATCGATTATATTTTGGTACCAGAAAAATCACTTTGGTTAGATATGTAGGTTGACACATCGGAACATTTACTCTGTGATGTATTTGTTATCACATTCAAAATGAGCTATAAATGAAATTATATTTTATGTTTCGGCCTATATTCCTAAGAAAAACTCTATAGGCCCTACCTATTTTCGCAAAAAATTTCCGCCATTTCCCGACACGGATACATACATTTTTTTTTTTTCATTTCGTCAAGCTGTCACCTTATACTCTTGATTACTATGTGCACGATAAATTCTATAATCTCATAGTTGTTTATACTATAACGTCATCGCGTGAGGGAGTAGCGAACTGAATGTAGTCCGAAAAAGTGTTCTGCACAAGGATAAGCCCCGATATTTCATTTTAAAATAGACACACCTTTGAAACGTTATGGTTCCCATTCCCTTTCATTTGTATTCGTTGACGTAAGCTCAATCACTAACCATCTCATTCGCTATAAGAAACAATTATAACTATAATGGGTATGTCTATGTGATATTTCTTGAAAGGCAGATGCCAATAACAACAAAAAATAAGGCAAATCCGATGGTCAGCAATTAATAACATCCCCATTTATTTGCCTCAAGAACTCACATCCAGAGAAGCCAGTTGAGCGGCTCGCGCTTATGGAGGCTCTTCAATATCGCCGAGCGAATCACTGAACGATTCGCCGAATGTATAGGGGAATCATTTGTGGACGAATGTACGCATCTACATATTCGCCGAACGTGTCGACGAATATGAATGTTGAAGTCAAAATGAATCACATGTAAAAATATTCAAGTCAGTTCATTACTCCACTCTGTCATTTTCGCTAATATACAGACGTTTAGATCACAGCTCGCGTGCTTCTCGTTCGACATTGAACAGAAAACTGAACTATGTTCGGTGAATGTTTGGAGGGACGCACTCGTGTTCGGGACTAGCGTCCTTTTATGCGTGCAGAAAAAACCGACTCTAGACGGATCGCCACTCGGCATTCGGCACGAAAGCAAAAAATTGGCCGCGCGAGCACGAACAATAGCCGAAAGACCGTCTACACACTCGCACTCCGGTACATTCGGCGAATGTTCTGCAATGTGTAGAGGTGGCATTAGAGGCGATGATGCGCGTGGTAAGCAAGCAAGCGTCAGCCTTGGAGCACACGCGTTCCCAGGTCCCGATATCGCTCGTTGTAGTCCAATAACACGCACATTACATCAGCAACACTGTGATGTTATTACACGTGTCGGAAGTCAAAGGACTGAACTACCGACTTCGTAAAGAGCAATCCTCCTTTACTTTCAGGAGACTGAGCGTCAAAGCCCTAAAAATAACATTTTTAGCCATGTTCATTATTGGTATCTCTTTAACGACACACGGTAGGACTTGAGTAAAACGTGGCGTCTGTAGTTAACAACTTTTTATGTTCGTGGAAAAAGACTGTATTCCCAGAATAGTTATTTACGGAGATAAAAGTATACGTGAAAACAACGATTTTACAGATGTCTTGCTAGTGACTCATCTTAAGGGGCCCGCCTCGTTGCCATGAAATCACACTGCAGCGTGTTTGAAGAAAAAGTTTTACACCGAAACAAATACACGTGTGTTCACGCCGTTTCTCTATACGAAAAGAACACACACGTCAGACGATTGCCCTTAAGTACTTTCAAGACAACACACGTATTAGAAATCCTCTTTTAGGGCACGTCAAAATGGGTTAAAACGGGGTTTTCAGGCTGCTATAGCGGAAAATATACTAGCCGAATACATGTGAAACCACTTAAGGGTAGTGCAAGGACTTTAGTAAAGTGATTTCGTAAATAAAACAATAGGGTCACCACTTAAAGTCCCATAGGAAATTTGTTTTTTCGCGAAGACTGCACGCCTTAAGCGTAGAGGCGACGCATCGTTTTATGGCCCATACGACGTCGCCCTTAGCACCATACCTCACTCACACAAACACATGTGCCACGAGGCGGGCCCCTTAAGGCGGCCGCCTGGCTGGCGCTCGAACTGCGTGCAGCGTGTTCGGAGTCACGATTTTTCTCAGAGACTAGTAAACGTGCGTCCACAATGTTTATCTACGAAAAGAAAACACACTTCAGACTTCTTGTGAATGTGACTTTGAAAACATCACGCACATTGGAAGCATTATTTTAAAGCACTCGAACTTGGCTAAAAACAGCTTTTTCACGGGGTTGTTTCTCAGGATATATCGCACACCTAATGCAATACCAACATAACTCAATATATGTCATTTTGAGATAAAGGCGGTTATCTCACATACATGCTTTCAAAATTTGGATTTTTACAGTTTAATATAAACATAAGACAAAATATGTTGGTATTGCACTGAAAAATAACTTCTGCTCTTTATCCCCGTGCTGCATAAATAGTAGGAACGTTGGTCTTGTCATTAATCATTGCTGTTACTTAGCAAAGAAGCAAAAAACAAAACATTTTTATTTAATTTTTGGAATGCTTTTTTTGGTTATGTTAGTATTGCATTAGGGAAGGAAATCTATCCTCTCTTTCACTACACACATAACTCAAAAATGTTGATTTTTTTTAGTTGTGTTGGCATTGCATTGGGGGTGCGATATGTAACGGATTTTTCGAAATTGAGGTCTACAAGTACGTTGGACTTTGCTACAGTGACGCGTTCAATAAAACGATAGGGTCACCGCTTAAAGTCTCTCAGGAAAACCGTTACGGCGGGAACACTGCGCGCGCGATTACGACTCTGGTCGTAGAGACGATATTACAATACATGTGCCGGCCGACATCGCTCGTAGCGCCTCATCTATTTTCGCCTCTCACACATAAACATACCCTTCACCAGGCGGCAGCCTTAAAGCTAAAATGCGAAGAAGAATCGAGCCGCTTCTCATATAAATAATTCCGTGGGTCCATACGAGACGTCACCCGTAATCACCTTGGGCAAAAATATCATATCTGGGAACCTAAGAGACAATCATTAGTTGCGTAATATATAGAGCGTTTATTTCAATTGCATTAATGAGGATTTATTCCAGCGTTTTGAATTTCTAGAAGAGCCGGAGCTATAACAGCAAACTTAGTACGTGGATAAGATGCTGAATAACCTCGCCTTTACCGAACTCGTATATACAGGATATTCTAAAATCAATGCCTAAATTAATAGGGAAGTTAAAGGAGACAAATACAAATAAATTTGGCCAGATAACCATATGTCGGAAACAAATAGTTTACGAATAATGGGGATTCAGAGGTATCGGGTGTGATTCAGAAGACGAGGACGACAGTACTTTATTTATTGAGCAATGCCAGAGGGAGAATGTGGTTTCAGCATGATGAGGCCCCAGAACACATCGCAGCACTGATTCGGGCATCACTTACCAATACATTTGGTAATCGGTGGATCGGCCGCGGAGGACCTGTACACTGGCCCGCGCGATCACTTGACCTCACCCCATTGGACTTCTTTCTCTGAGGCTACATGAAAACTGAAGAGTATTCTAGCCCTGTCAACTCGGAGGAGGAATTAGTTGCACGGATTCTTGCGGCAGCCACACACACCGCGCATCTTCCAGCGAACACTGTACTCCTTGCTACATCGATACCGGCTCTGCACTGAGGTTAATGCTGCTGAATACTTACTGTAACGTTGATAAAAAAATTAAGAACTGTGAACTGTTACCATTTGTGTCTTCTCAATTATGCCCGATACCACTTAATACTCATTACTCCTCAACTGTTTCTTTCCGACACATGGTTATCTGGCGAAATATATTTGTATTCGTCTCCTTCAACTTCCATATTAATTTAGGCATTGAATTTCTGAACTACAGGCAGTGTTTCCGGTATCAGCGCATCAAGTGAGGCATTTGGACGACGCTACGCATATACAAGTTATGCCCAATTGTAAGTTGTAGGTTATAAAATGTGAGCACTTTTGTCGACCAATTTGTCTAAAGCGCAACGATTAAAAAATATTATTAACGGTACCTCAGACGTTAACTTTGGCGTACGGTACAATCTATAATCTTTGATTTCAACTTAGGGTTAATTGTTTATATTGAAATGTTGCAGGAAACAATAATTTAACTGGAAGGAAATATGCAACTAGGCCATCAAAAATGCTCACTCTCGCAAACCGCCTTTAACATGTGTAAAAGTTTTCAACTTTAAAATAGTTTTACCCAAAGTATTTTCGTCCTATTTTCTGTATTTCTTAATACTGCGTTTTTAATTTTACTTATACCTCTTCAAAAGATTATTCCAAATTTGAGAACATTTAAAGATATTTCACTCAAAACTAACCTTTGGTGCATAACGGTTTTATGCATATGCCATCTAATAATAATAATAATAGTAATAATAACACTAAAATACCGAGACGCCATAAAACGTTTTGTCAATATGGAATTTGTAATTTTTTGCAATAATTACAATTTGTTTCGTATTCATTGTAAAACTTTAATTTGGATAGCAAGGAAATGTTGCGGTGACCACAAAAATGTGGTCTAGTTCCACAATGACAAAATATATTATGTGGTGGCTACGAATGATTTTCTCAGTGACAGCAACTGAGAACAAGGTAAGTAATTTTAAATAGTAACAAAATAGTCCGTCAAAAATTTACTTTCTTGGTTTTTCCCAAGTTGCGTTTTTAATCTGCTAGAAAGTCGTATCTACCTAGACCAAACTGAAGCAATTTCAATGCATTGGAAATACACTTTTAAAAACGTTTGTGTAATACAATCTTAGAATAAAACTAACATGAATCCATTGTTTGTTTCACCGATGTTTAAGAGGTGTCCATCGCGGTGTCAAATTTCTACCTTTGACGTATGGGAACAGCGTAGCGATAAGAGCCAGAGTACCACGCTAGACGGGAAGCATTTCGCCTCTATTCACATCGCGCCAAATTGGCGTGCAAGGTTTCCATTGTATTTTTTTTTCTATATGACTTTAAATGGTGACTCTAATGACTTAAATATTTTATTTTTTGGATAGTATGAAATCAAGACCAACGCATGCCTCTCGATTTACCCTTTACGAATTCAGGTAATATTTTCGGAGTTACAGCAGTCTTAAAAAAAAAAAAAAAGTTTTTAGCCATTTTGAGAGGCCCGGAAATCAAGTTTCTAACAAGCATGCTGAATTTGTGAAAACATAGAAGCATAGTTTCAAGTGTGTGTTTTTCGTAGATAAGTATAATATGAATAAGTTGAGTGGATTCGCGTAAAAAAGAATACGCGTGACATGCTGCAACGCCATACACGCGCCAGTCGAGGACTCCTCTTAAGAGCTAAGAGTGACTACGGTCAGATTAGCAAGCAAACATCTTTTCTACTAGTATAGCACGTAACACGTAGGTGTACTAGGATATGACGGGAAATTCCTGTGACTAGCAGCTCTTAATACCAGTTCAAGTGCACGGTAAAGTACCCGTCATTAAACCAACGTGCCTAGTTTAACGATGCCGCATTATGCGTCAAGGGATCAAACATCCTGCTGCAAGGGTGGGAGGCCACACAGTCTGAGATGTAGCAAACAAACCTTCGGTATTTCCAAGAAGCGGAAGCAGTCTACTTGTTAAGTGTGCGTGCTTACTTGCAAAAAAATACGGACTTCCAAGTGTCTAAGACAGGATGAGCTAAGTTGACTTCATACAATAGTATTAGGTACTGCAGGCAGCTAACTATTCCTTTTTGTTGTGTTGCTCTCGTCGTCTTTGTCCACCATTGTTGCCTTTTTTAAGTACCGTGTTTCATCTTTGTCTGTTTTGACTTTCCTTTTCCGACTTTTGGTTTCAGTAAATACCGACTATATTCCTATTTGTAAATTGTTGGTATGATTGTTGAGTACAGTCATGTCTTGCTTCCTTGGTTAGTGTGCGTCTCTTTTTTCGCATGTGGGAATCGTGCTGGATGATGCCGTTGGTCGGCGGGTTTTCTCGGAGATCTCCCGTCTCCCCCTCCCTTTCATTCCGGCGCTGTTCCACACTGACTCTCGCCAGCGCTAAGGACCTCCATGTTGAGTGATGACCTAAATATCTCATTCATTTTGTATAACCGTTGGTTTCTATGACTTAGCAACATTTGATAGCAATAGAAAAGAGACATGCAAAATTCGCGTTATTTTCTGACAGTTTACTAGACTCCAAGTGACTATTGGCTCGTTTGACGCCTCCCGCTGGCCGATATTGCCGTGACTTTCAGCGGAGAATGCTTACACGGTAAAGATGCAAATCTATGTAAAGACGTAACACACGTAAATTACAACACATAAAAGTTCGTAGCCAATTGAATCGCAGATTATGCTCTGTTGTGTATAGAACAGTGAAGTTTAGTCTGCTACCAAATGATAACGTGAATTTGGCATGTCTCTAGCAACAGCATGTATCCAGCAAAACACATTTAGTTCATGAGTGTTGAAGCTGTGACAGTGAACGCCGTCTTCCAGCATGGCGTGGGCAGTGTGGACGCAACCCAGTTGCGTGATCGCTGTGAGAAGGTCCGGTGCGCAACTCACGCGAAGCGAAGCATTTCGGCGGGCCTTGGCACACATGTCGTGATGTTGAGCTCTTCCTGGGTGCCGGCCGTAGCTGGATCCTATTATTTATTCATTCTTTTTTTTTTGTATAGTCTCCGGCCTTGTGAGAACCGGTCAACGAACCAGGCTTACAGCTGCGGATGAAGGCAATTTACCTCAAATATGTACGTCATTTCTTGTATGCTTTCTGGTTTTATTTCTCGAAACTAACCCATAAGTATACTTAAGCGATCATCTTGCTGCTACACTGTAAAAAAATTTGAGGTAAATTTACTCCACATGTAATGGAAGCTAATTACCTCTACAAGTTAGGGAAAATTACTCAACACGTGTCAAGGAAAGTTACTCAACTGGTAATGTACTTTTTCATTACATATTGGCGCAAACCCTCTAGGACAATTTGACATAACGCGCGAGCGAAATTTCCGAGTGGTTTGTGTGGCGAATACACTACCATGTGGAAATTTCCACACATATTCGGAAATCTTATTTCCCTCTCAAGGTTTGGGAACATTACCATACACATGATGAGTAATATTACTAACTTTTTTTTTACAGTGTAAGTTGTACCACGTAAAAGAATTGGTTTTCAGTTCGATATTCTTATATTTGATGTTCTTATGTTTTAGGGCTGTGTAAGTTACTAAATAATATTTAAATATTTCCACTGATGCAATTTTATGTTGCTTAAAAATTACATAGAGTTAATTATTACAACATATTTAGGCTTGATCATTATGCAATAATAACAGAAAGAACTGATTTCTTAACTAACTTTCTGAAGCAAGTGAATTGTATCACTATGCTTGAGCGAAATTTTTAAATATTTATTTTTGAATTAGTATTTTCGGTAAGATAGTATTATGGGGCATAAGAGTAGGCTTATGTAAGCAACGTTAAGATGTCCGATGATTTTTGTGATAAAAAGTGTAACTTACATCCATATAGCATTTATTTTTAATGTAAACTTAATTTAAATTACCGTTAACATTCGTAATGACTGATGATAAGTTTTAAATTATATTTTTACTTACTTATTTACCATCAACGCTTATTAAATACCACAAGCTTTTGGGAGGGGGACTATTACACATGTAGAAATAATTTTGTATATTCCAAAAAAAAAGATATTCCCTTGCATGACTACCTGGAGTCATTTGAAATGAATTCGAAGAAAAAAATTAATATTCACGTAAAATTACTTTCATATTTACTCACAGTTGACAGAGATAGAAAATTATAATTGTTATGAAGTATCCCAAAATCACGTGTTCAACGTCACGCTTTCTCTCTTTCTCTCTCTCCCTCTCTGACGGTATGCGTTGTAATTTCGTTAAAGTGGTTAGCTGGATGATGAGTATAAACATTATAAATTTTGCTTCGTCATTTCTAAGACGCCCTTTACAAAACCGACAGTTCACATATCAACCAACAAAGTTGATACGCATATTAGATACTGTTCAAATCTAAGGTACGTAAATAATTTAACTATTTAAATCTTGTGACACTAGTAATTCCAGTTGCAAATTTTGGAGTAGTTAAAGAATATCATAAATGGTTTCAATGTATTTCACTGTCAACTGTAAACATTTATTCGGAACAAAAATCCTAACAAATACAAAGTGTAACAAATAGCAAAGATTACATCTTAATATATTTGTTCTTCAATACATTCTTACGCTTATGAATAAGAGAAACCAAACACACGAATGACGCATTGCTAATAACGGTTCTTCAGACCGTTCATATGACTGGATCATGTTAATTCAAGCAGCAAAGAGGTTCTCAAGAGTTCTTATACTTGTTTCGCTCTGCTGATAACTTACAGCACAAACATTTCGTAGGCATTCCACTTTATTTTAACTGATGTGCATTTCTATAAGTTTCTGTGAGCCTTTTTTTTCATGTCGCTTTTAAGCATGTCAGAATTACGATTCATATATATCCCGTGGTTAATTAAGTATTGTTTATGCGGCTACAAATCTCAACAAAAAGGAGTAGTTAAATATTGTCGCTCTACGAGAGTATATTGCCGAACCGTTAAAAAAAAAAAAATGTGTTCACTCTTTCTCTAGTGTTGGTTTAATTACGCTTCAGATGCTTAGTTTCATAAATACTGTACTCGGACTATTTTTAAACTTTTTTTGTTAGTTCACTTTATTTTTCTTACTATCAAGTTAAAATGTTTATTTTTAGAGTTGAAATAATTTTAAGTACACGTAAGTTTTACCTGGAAATAAAGTACGATGTGTAGTATCTTATGAAACTGAAAGTTACGGATATTTTTTCATTATCATTTACACATTGTCGCAAATCGTCTATGGGTAAGTCTCGTTACTTGCAGTGTCACCATATATCATACAACAGTGGGACGTAAGACAGTGGACCTAACAACATACTTTTATAGCATAATATTTGCTAGATGAGCCTGTACCTAATACGATGATGAATTTACAGTGACAATTTTGTTAATTTCAACCATGATAAATACTGGATTACAGATTTCTGTATTTCTTTATGTGAAGTATTGGTGAAGAAAATTTTTAATGTTAAATACTAATCTTAGAAAGTTTAAACAGTTTTGTTTATTTGACAAGAAAGTAATAAAGTAAATAATAATTATTATTATTACTAAACGAAACATGAGGACAAATTTGTAACACTACTGTTTACCGTACCTGAATATAGAATTACTATTAAAAAATTGTCTTTGCCAAAACAATGATTATAACATACATATGGTCACTACAAAATAGTAACTTCCAGAATTAATTTCTATAAGTATTTTTTGTGGCAGTAAAAATGCTTATTAATAATAAAAAATATTCGGACTCTTTTAATACCATCGTACGTTATTTGTAAAAACAAATGTGTTAAAAATAATGATAAACGCGATTTTTCTTTTAATCACTAACAAACACTCAGGTGATCCCTTCTTGATGCTTTCTGTTAGATTGAAAAACAAAATTGCAGCTGCACAATGATATGTAGCTGACACTTTTCCCAGAAGCACTCTCACCACGAGAAGACATGGTAGCGTGTAGGAGTCGATCTGATAAAATGTGCACACGTGCCTGATACGCTCTGGTTATTCACCATCCTGCTGCCATAACATCACTCCCCTTTCTTCCCCTTCCAAAGTTTCCTAGCATTCCCCTCCTCTCACCCAGTCAGGAGCAGTCACATATTCTGAGCGAACCTCCTTCACCTCATGTGAAACTATTTCCGCGGCGGCCGTTGCTGCAACATCCCGTCTTATTCTCAACGATGAAAGGAAAACAAACTTACTTTCCTGCACGGACACCGCAGTGCACTAAAGACGAAGAAATATCGCAGGTTCACTGACCTTCATGCTAGCCTCCAAGAATCTATGCATTGACGAGTAGACATCAGCTTTTCATTGACTTCACGCTGACACAGTGAAAACGCATGGTTGGGCCACAGAATATTTAGGTAGACAAAAGAACGGCGAACTTAGTCACACACGCCAGCAAAATTGCTTCCCTGGCCAGCAACATGGCGAAAACACCTACTGCCAATCAGCGTAAGGCGGCTGCTCTGCTAGCCGGCAAGCATGCCAATAGGAAACCTGGAGTATCAAACAGGAACCAAACATACACGAGGCTCGTGTCAACAACCTCGAGCAGCCAATAAGCGGCGAAGTTCACCCGTACCAAATGAGCCATCTCGTCATTTCGCATCTGTATTGCTATTTAGTCTGTGGTTGGGACTGAATTCGGTTGCTTTTATATTACTGGATCTGTCCATTACGAGATAAGTCAAGTATGTCAACGGCCAGTAACGAAAGTATCAAGTTCTTACTCTTGTTTGGATCCTAGCTTGTACCTAAAATAAAACGCGGAATATTCAGGTCTATGACAATATCGTATAGTCCGCTCTGAGTACTTCGCTGGTATGAGATTTTCCGCCGTACATACATAAACCCTAGAGCAAAGTCGAGTGCATGTAAGCACACGTTTTATCCTCAGTAACGTATTTAGCTCGGACGTGTTTACTACTACGTACCTGGAACATTCACGTCGTTTAGGACACACGCCTGGGACTCTTGAGTTCGCGCGTGGACAGTAGAAGGGTTGTCGTTGACGAGACAGAGAGGGGTAACCTGTGGCTCTACCCTGTTATACACTTTAACGTTATGGTTGTTCAAGAGACAATACCAGATCACTAATGTTTAACTATTACAGAAGTTTAATCTTGCTGGGCAATTGTTTTAAATAAATAAATAAAATACAATCTACTATTTTAATTATAAATCTTTTTCTTAAAGCCAACTAATTTTAAGACATAATGAAATTACTATGTTGCGCTAATACTCAAAACATATTTCTTAGGCAACAGAAAGACATCACAGTAGTTATGTTTCAAACTGGTAATGTGGTTCGTCCATACTTCAGTTTCAATTTCTACTTCGACGGCCACTGCGAGACGAACATGTGTTGTTTCGAGAGCTGACATGTGCTCAGGCTCACTAAAAGTGAAAAATGGGACAAAATTACTACTGTGTTATTTTTGTGTTTTCATTGTTTTTTCGCCAAATGATGTGTCTGTGGCGTTGCTGTTGGATCATCCTGTTTTGTGTGTAACATTGTCTTCATTGCAGTTATTTTCTCTGTTGTCTTAATTCTGGTGTCGTCTTGTCTATCATTTATTTTATTATTTCTTTTTCTTATTTGTTTCTTTTAATTGGGTTTATTAGTGATTTGACATGATTCCTCGTGGGAATTTTTTTTTTTACATTTTTATTCATGGCTACAGTCAAGTTCTGCTCCTTCTTGTCATTTAGTTTTTTTTTTTGCTACACTCTTTGTTTCCTGTGGCAATACACTACTGCAATTGCATATGTCCACTACAATATTCCACTTAAGCAACATCTTTATACCCTTACTTGTCATATACTTAAATATTGGACGACGTTCATCTGATGTATAAGCAACCCTGTAAAATGGTTACAAACATAAATATTTTAACAGTGTACAGTATTATACTATTAATTGAAGTAAACATATATTTATTTGTATGCGGAATCTTTGGCATGTGGTTAGTTAACAAAAATCGCATATAATGGTGAAAAACTCTTACAATAATATTGCATGCGCAAAAATAGATTTCCACTAAAACTATAAATATATTTAAATTTAAATATGTTAACATTAATGGCGCAACTCTGTTTTCATAGAGATTTTTAAACATATTATAAAACAAATAAAATAATATTATACGTCAATTCATTTAGGATTAATTATATTTCTTGATGAAATGTATGTTTCGATGAAATGGCATACAATGGTCACAATGTTCTACTATTATCAGCTGTCATATTTGAAGTTTAATCACAAAACTACATTTTATTAGTCCCTGACAAAGTTTTCATATACAGGATGTTATAAAAAGGTACGGCCAAACTTTCAGGAAACGTCCCACACACACAAAGAAAGAAAATATGTTTTATGGACATATGCCACGAAACGCTTAATTACCATGGTAGAGCTCAATTCGTTACATCTCGTTAAATTCCATCGCAAAAAAAACATTTCGTACAGACATTGTTCCAATCACCCAATGGAATGTTTCGTTAGAATGTACGTTACTTCCTATGATGTTCAAAATGACTTCCGTGAGCGAGGATACATGCAGCTACCCTCCGCCGCATGGAATCCCTGATGCGCCGATGTATCCCTGGAGTATGGCGTATTGTATCAAGTGGCCCACCTGGCGGTGAACCTAGGAAGTAAAGTACATTGTAAATAACCAATACATTGGGCATTTGGGTAATTTTCTTTACGAAGTGATATTTACGATGACATTTAACGGATGTAAGGAATTGAACTCTACCATGGTAAGTAAACGTTTCCGGACATAAGTCCATATAACATATTTTCTTTCTTTGTGGGTGTGGAATGTTTCCTGTATATAGGTCTACTCATAAGAGTTTACGTAAAACAACGAGCAGAAAAAGGAAAGTAATTCTTTTAAGGGTATATCATAAGACCACAATTAACTATGAAAGAGCGGTAGTCGAGTTATCCGGTACACTTTCATAACTTCAATTACCTCACCAGCGGGTGTACATTCTGCAATAGTGCCACGCAACAGGAGACACCATGCATTATGCCATTAAAGGAAATACGTACTCCGGCAATACTGCGATGCTGAGGGGAAAGGAAATATCGCGAATCTGAAGGGTCTTAGGACAATCACGGGTGAACGCTGCCAGTGTTACGAGCCAAAGTTCTGGACTTTTTGACCTTTCAAACACCTTTCTTTGACCAGGCGCTACGTGAAATCGGATCCCTTGGTAGTCTTCAAATTAATAAACCACGGATTATTTTTTATTTGTGTGATAAGATTTAAAATGAAATACGGTTAAGAAGTATTTAAATAATGGCTTATACATGTTTCAACATAATATATATCGTAAAGGTTGTGATAACTTAAAGTTTAAAAAGTATTTAATCAAAAATATTCAATAAACTGGTGTGTTTTTCTGAATACAAACCATTGCTAGCGAATTTTGCTTAAGTCGCAGAAAACTCACGGACTCAACAACATTTACCATCAATGGCGCATATCGAGCTAAACACATAAATTTATAATACAACCCCATTGTAAAAATAATTAAAATATCACATAAAATATCACGTTGTTTCCTTGGGAACCTCAAAATTTTTCGTATATATAGGTACATGTTTTTAAGTGATTTCAAATTCAAAATTATGATGTTAATCAGTGGTGAATTTTTGCAATCTACATTGTATTTCCTCAAAAGTAAATTATTTATTTTTGCCACTTTCATATGGTTGATACTTCTGCTAAACACAAGTTTAATTTAAATAAACAAAAGAGTACGTTTAAAGAACGTTTCTAACAGACTACAAACACATGAGATAATCTAATTTCTTAAAACTTGTAACGTGCATTAAAATATCAGTAGTTATTAATTTAAAAAATAAAATTGTAGATGTATGATGATGATTAATTGTAATGTTAAAAAATATGGCTTGTAACCTATCGATATTTTCAGCATCGCCTAACGAAAACAAATCTGCCTTTTTTTAATTCAATACATCGACTACGGCAGATTTTATGTCAGTAAATGTTAAATCACACACGTTAGTATGGCAGGTGCAGATATGGAGGCGGTAGTCTTTTCCTCCCCCTATGTTCCTCCCCCTCCGGAGGGTAAGCACGGCCCTACTGACGGAGGAGATACTACGTTAAATAATTTAAATAAAAGTAATAAAGCAAGGGAATAATTATATATGAGGTTATATTCAAGCTGTACGCAAATGTATTAATATTTTTCATTTAAATGTAATTGGAATATAACAAGAGGCGAAATGAATTAAGACGTAATCTGCTCTCTATAAGCGGTAGTTCGGAGGATGCTCGTCGCTGATTGGCTGGGGGCACCCCTTCGTGACCACTGACTTGGGAGGGTGGTTTCCCGCCAAGACAGCGATGTGCCGCGAAAGTGGAGAGGGGTCGAGGCATTTTGGCCGCGGTTGTCGAAGGAAAACTAAGATCTCCAGATTAATTTTCAACTATTTGTTTCGTGTGATAGGGGCGGCGGTAGGCACCCCGGGATACCTTCCTTCGTGAACAGATTATTTCTGAATAGTTGAGTTAAAACCAAAGTTGGGAGGCGGTAGGCACCCCAGAGTACTTGACGTTAGTGACAACTTCGGTTTATAGAGTTAAGATCGTACTTCGTCCTTTTTCTTGCACGCCCCACGAGGGCAGTTCGCGAGAGTTCAGTAAGCCAGAAAAGAAACATTCATACTTGTTATTGTCAAAATAGATTACTCCTAGCATTACCTGTATGGTACATACGAGGAACGTCGTAAAGTAATTCGTCAGTTGTAAACGTTTTTGACTTTTCTTGTCAGAACATGAAACCAACCATTCTTTCCAAAGAAATTTCTAAATGAAAGCTAGCAGTTTTAGAATGATAGTAGTATTGGTTTGTCCGTTGACCAGCATAACTGCGATTATACAAAGACAATATGGTGCTGTCCTTGTAAACCTCAATAACTAAATTAAATTACACGTAGGATAAATTCAACAGTCTTCACACACATTCCAGCATGTTGCTAATTTGGTCATTGGTCGGTAACAAGACATAGTTGGCACATTGGGGCCTGCCAACGTGGCTGTAGCAGTGGGTAGTAGAGCTAACCATTTTTGGTTAAAAGAATTATGTAATATTTTGTATCAATGCATAACGCTCACATCTGCACCTCTACTTCGTGGCTATTGGCAGAGTGTATTTGTGCATAGGCGTCGATCATTCGACTGTGCCAGTGAGAATAAGGTTACTGGGACACCACACGTCTATGATTTGCGGGTGGATTCCCAAGACGTGGAGAGTTAAAAAACAACCAATCACAGACCATGAAGCAGAGCTGCAGATATGCACATGAAACATTGAAACAAAATGTTGCATAATTCTTTTCAACAAAATCACTAGCTCTAGCAATAGGACAGAAATCTCTGTTTTTTTTTTTACGAATGGTAAAATTGCGCTGAATAAAATAAAAGTTCGCCAGTATTTATTAAACACCACGCTATTAGAAATATTTCCTCAGAGTTCTCCAAATAGCAAAAAAATTCACTCTCACAAAGTTTTGTATCATACTAAGATAAACACAAACGTAATTAATAATTATACTTTCAACTGTGTTACAAAAACTACACCAGCCGTATGAGAGGATCATCGTGCAAAATCCCACAGTTCTGACGATTCAACAGAAACATCGTGCGTCTGTTTAGTACCTTGCGCGTGGGAACAATGGGGCACTAAGTACACGTGAAAATTTCTACCTTATCGTTCCTTCGCTTCTGTGTCCCTAAGCAGCAGAGCAGCTCCAGTTAGGCAGGACTCTTAATTGTAGTATACTTCTGAAACCGAGGCGTTAATTTTGGAGAGGTTCTCTGTTAGAATTACAGGCAATCCATGACTCTACGTCGTTCGCTGTGTTACGCTAATTATCTTCTCTTCCATATTTAAAACTCATTACAGTTAGTGGCTGAGCAATTACTAAGTATGCGTTAACATGAACATTAGAAGCCGCGGTTGGCGCAGGGGTCAGATCACTCGCCTTCCCCTAAGTAGATCGGGATTTGATATCATTTCTGCGGGGTCGGTCTCCGGATTTTCGAGGCAGGAATCGTGCCGGATGATCGCTGGTCGGCGTGATTTTCTTGGCGTCCCATCCCAAGTCATCCTTCAGGGTCCAGTTGTAAGTCTGCCTCCAGGGTGTAACATTCTGGCATCGGGTAAACTGCCCATACGATATATATTTAACTTTGAACGTTGTCCAGTATTTACAATGAATTATGTCTTGTTATATACGAAGTATATACTAAAATAAACAATAAGCAGTAGAACCAGTTGGTCAGGAGAAGGAATAACTGAGGGAAAACATTGACAGTTTAACATCACGTTCTTAGTTTATCATTTCCGTTGAACTCTGACATTTATAAGTCAACTGATAACTTCAATTATAAACTTTAAAAATGCTAACAGTTCCATTTAATTACTTCACAATTTTTATTTTTTATCCCCTTGGAGAATAGTAAACAAATCTGCATTAATGTGTAGGCTAATAAATTAGATTTCAAATCAATTAACGTTACCAAAAATCATAAAACATGCCAGCTTCGGCATAAAAACACTGTGCACCACAATATTTCATTTATATTTTTTTCTCCGCAACAATATTTCCTGAAAAAGTATAAACAATGTTAACATTTCAATATCTAAATGTTATTCTGCTACTCATATTTACATTGCTACATAATAAAGATATCCCATATAATCTGATAGATGTTTGTTGGAAGATAATGATATTTACTATCATCCAACAACTGTCAGATTATATATAAGTAATTTATTATCTAACGATGTAAATATGTGTAATAGACTAACATTTAGAGCATGACACGTCAAAAATGTTTATACGCTTTCAAGAATGCTTGCAGCGGAGAAAATACTGTAGATACAAGATGGCCGACAACCATTGCTCATAAAGACATTTAAATAAACTCCAAGCAATGAGGCATCCAGGACGCGGCAGTAAGTTAAGAGGCCGACTCCTGCGCTGTTTTCACTCTTGTCGCTGCGGTGTTGTGACACATTGACAACATTCTCCAGTGTTTCCCCTGCCTCCCCGCCCCTGCACACCATCCAGCGGTCACCTTTTCCTCCGGGCTGCGCGGCTGAAAGCTGAACCTGCTTCTACAGATACCGGTCAAGAGGAGTTGCGCAAGCTACCAGCTGCCGCGAACAACGAAAAGGCGAAACCGACGGCTGTTAGCTGTTGGCAGCGAGTGGCAAGGACGGCGAGTCATGACTTCAAGTCCGTGGACCATACACTACTGTTGTTCGCTTGGTACAGGCTACTAATAATACAATGTGCACTGCTGCACAATAGGTCGTTCACGGTAAAGTGAGCACTGCTTAAAATGTTCTTTCGATCAATATGCATTCATTACTATTTTCAATATGATACCTTTCATGTAACCAAAACCCAGTATTAAGAGTGTGTGGTAGACAAATAAACGCTGAAAACTTCAATTGAATTATACGCTTTTTTCGAAGTCAATATGGATAAAATAGTCAATGACAATCCTAGATAATGGTATCTGCCAACTTTATGAGTAAATATTTATCCAAAATTACTCATTCGTTACGCGTGATCTCTTCCGCCGCAGTTAAATACACGAGGTTCCGGCGTCAGAGATTGTGCCTCAGAAGTTCGTAATACTGGAAACAATTATATATAAAACATTGACCAAAACTACTGTCTAGGATTGCTATTGTTTAATTGTCTCAAATTGGCTTCAAGAAATCTATAGTTATAGACTAACGCTTTTAGCGTTGAATTATGTACCACGCCCACTTAACTTTTTACCACACTAAAAATGTCTATACATGGCTCCAATAAAGTATACAATTTTTGGCTATGATAATTATTGACGACTGCTCAGTTTAAAGTGAACTGTCTATACCATGCTGTAGATACCACATTTGAGATACGGTAACAGGCAGGCGATAAGGTCTCGTGCGTCAAGCAACCGCGTAAACGCTAAAACAGCTTGCAGTGTTTCGATTGTTGGCTTTTTCCTGATACTTTGAGCGGTAATCCTACTATTTTATTCACGGAAAGTAATTACTTAGCAAAGTCCAGCACGTGCTTCTTTATTTTTGTTTTACGATTCCGGTAGGTAATTTTTACGCAGATTGAAAAAGCCGTTATTAGCCATTTTGATTAACCATTTTTCTAAGTATATGATATCTAGAAAACAAAAGTAAAGAAGCATAGTTTCAAATGTGTTTTCTTTTCGTAGATAAAGACATCGAACTCGCGTTTAGTATAGTATCGCTTACAAATATTTCTCCTATAACGCTACAACAATATTCATGCACTAGCTGTACAATGCCCTTAAGATGTCGCCTTTCCCAGACCGCCGAACCGCAGACTAAGTTTCTGCAGTTATAAGATGATTCGCAAAATTCTCAACGTGCGTAAGATACGTCTGTTTATGAATAGCAAGACAGTTTATAACAAATACCCATTATAGTACTCAATTGGCTAGTTGTCATGGTAACTTCAAGGCAAAACTAAACAAACAAAAGCTACAGACTTCATCACTCTGTCAAGTGTGTGGTGTTGACGACACCATTGAACACGTTAAAATGATTGTCAAAAGATTCAAACATTTTAAAGCTTGTCTTGAAGATAGGATTGAGAGTGATGGCCTTCAACTAAACATGGTAAATATCATGCATGAAGAACGATACCACAATATATGGTACGAGTTCGGAAAAAGGGTCGAAGAATTTGATAAGTAGTATGCCTTGCACAATGAAGACTAAACAATTTTCCGATGATCCGTAAGGAAAGGCTCAGGTGGAGGTTCGAGATGTAACTCAATTCATAGACATATTCCGAATGGTGAGGACAGGTTTTATGAGAAAACAGGCCTAGCCGAGTTAATTAGATTCGACGGAAGAAGGAAGGTCAAGGCGAAGACAGACGTAAAAGTAGGCGTGTGCTACATTACTTTTGCAAGTAAGGTTGCAGCGCGGGCGGATGAAGGGAGCGCTGGACATCGGGTCATAAAACCTGTTTAGGAATAGCATCAAAGAACGTCACACGTGTGCATTACCCATTTATGATTAACCACTAATTCTTAAAACGCATTTTCTACTAACCAAAAATGAAAAAAAAAAGTGTTTCTGAGGTCGTTTTATGTATGGAAATCATGGCGCAATATATTTTAAGAAGTACATGCGTGTTCAATACACCTATATATTTAATATAACGTCATAAAATAATAGAGTCACAACTTAATCGAGTATAATGCACGCCAGTACTGGAGGCCAGGGTGAGGCGTGATACCCTTACAGTTTTCACACTTCTATGTCTTGAACGCTCAAGACACGTCCACCCAAGCGGCTAACTTAACGAAAATTAACATAATATAAACAAAATGTTACTGTGCAACTAAACTTAGCCGCGTAGAACTGTATTTCTGAGTACAGACCTACTTTAAGGTAATAAAAATGCATGCATTAGATGGAGCGTATTATTCGAATTGTCATTGCAACGTTGCATGAAATATTTGCAGTATAAATATTTTTCACGATCCCACATCAGTCAGTCACAAGAACTAGGAATACGTATTGAGTTGGTGATATGTATCTTTTTCACAAGTGTAAGTATTACATGACCTTTTAAGAGGACTGTGTACTTAGCCGTTGGACAGTGTTGTGGCATGTCACGCGAATATTTTTTTACGCGAAACAGCTGAACTTATTCGTATTGTTGTTATATATTAAAAGAACACCCACATGAAACTACGTATGCCCCTTTTTGAAAATTCAGTATGCTTGTTAGTAACATGATTTTTGGGCCTCTGAAAATGACTAAAAACGGCTTTTTTAGACTGCTGTATCTCTGAAAACTGGCGTAACATTCACCACCTTATCCAACTTAAATGAAATAATGCTTCATGTTTGTATTTACATTCCAATCTAGTATTTGTGAAACCCTGGACTCACATTCAGGATTTCTCAAGTTTTATTCCGTACGTGCCATCCTCCTTTGGTTGTCTATACCTTTATGTAATCACTCCAAGCAATGGTTTTTATTACAGGCTATCGGCAGTTCCTTCACCGTTTCCTGCCATCTGAAATCAGTATTTCCGTCTCGAATGATGCCACTGATGAAACATTAAGCTCTACATATTCACCCATGTGCTGAATTTCTTTACGTCCATTTTCACTATCTCAATCACTGGTTTCCTATTGTTTGTTTCTAATGTTCTTTTACCTTTTTAACATTTAAAACAATTGTATAATTTTGTGCTGCATGTGTTCTGTGTCTTCGGATGTACATTACATGTGAAGTAATGTACTGCTTAATACGATCTTCTGAACTTCAAACAAATATTCTCGTATCTACCTTTTCAATCACAATAATATAGTTTAGAATTTCAGTTGTTGAAGCGAAACAGTTGACTGACCACGGCCGTACTTATAAAAGTGACGGACTAGTTGAAGAATGTGAGTAGTGTCGATGTAATTGGCTGTGAAAGTAGACTAATGTAAGTGAAGTCGGGGCCGGTGGCGACCATATATAGACGCACTAGGCGATCACCTACGGCGCCAAGAATATGAGGCGGCTGGACAGTCGACAGCAGATCTAAGTCTTTACAACGATAAAATAGTCAAACGGCTTAGCTAAGTGGTGCCGACCCCCTGTAGCTCAGTTGGTTGTCTGGCCACTTGGCTCAGTGGTTAGCGCTCCTGGCTGATGAGGCAAGGGTCCCGGGTTCGATTCCCGGCCGGGGAGGTGACATTTACAACCACCTCCTCGGGTTCAGGACTGAGTGTTTGTGTTCGTCTTGTCTGTGTGCCAGAAGACACCTTACCATTACAACGACAACTACATGATACAAAGATACTGGGGAAATGCATTAATTACCCAACTTAAATGTGGGGGGTGGGGAATGTTTGGTGCAATGGCGAGGCGTTAGCCTTAAAAAAAAGTTGGTTGAGCGGCCGACTTTGATACGAGAGGTTCTGGGTTCGATTCCCAGGTCTGGCTGGGTGTAAAATTTGTGTTCTTCTGTTTAAGTCATTTCAGTTGTCAGAGTTAATAAAACTGACACTACTGGGGAATTGTCTAGTAGTAAAGGGGGAATGTTTGGCTCGTTGACGACGTTGAGACCTCGCCAAGGTGCCTAACACTTTTAAAAAATAAAAATTAAAAATAAAGTGGTTAGAGCTCCTGGCTGGTAAGCCAAGAGTCCTGGGTTCGATTCCCGGCCAGGGAGGTCAATATTTACAGTTGCTTCTTCGGGTTCCAGATTGGATGCAGTGTTGTCCCCTCATAGTAGTGGTGAAATACCACAGTGTCACCTCGCGTAGTTGGCCTCGGAAGTCCTCGTGTTTTCCGGCGCCCTAAACCTGCTTACGGGCACAACACACAAAAGAAATAGAAATTATGTACCGGTCTGGATTATTATTCTGTTGCAATACACCGAACGAAATTTTTAGATTTTTGCTCCGGAAATACCATACATTTTGTTGTCAAAATAAGCCAAAATGAAGTAAGATATTTTTTTGCTAGCAAACGGTACATTATTTAAAAAAGCACTGGAAAAATTGTGTATCGTATGAGTGTACATAGTCTCAAAATTTTTCAAAACGTTTGGTTAAAAAATATTTTAGTCATTTGTAACTGTTTGAATTAAATGAAAGGGCGTAGCCTTAATAGTTATTTATAACAATAACGTGTTTATAATAACATGTTTGAGACTTACAGTAAGTTGCATAAGGTAAATTCCGTTTGCTCATTTCAAAAGTAAAAAATATTAATTGTTTTGTATCGAGTATGTTTTCGTGTTTCGACCCTTACGTATCAATTAATGACAATATATGTGCACTATGTACAAAACAATTTTGTTTGAATGGCGTAAAAATTATGAAAACAAAAATACAAAAAGAAACTACTCATGTACTTTTGCCTATAATAAAAAAAAATCAAAATAAACCCAATAACATTTTAGTGGGAAGATAAATAAAAAAAGGAGTCCCATCATGAATTCGCCTAGGCCTACAAATTACCTTGCACCGTCCCTAAGTTAACTTCTCATAGAAAAATGGCGATTGTTATTTGTAGACGACGTTCATAATTAGACGTTGATTCGATTCTGAGTTCCATTCCTACCGTAAATTTTCTTTCTATACAACTGTCCTCTACATTCGGTAAGATGGCTGTAAGGGTTAATACACCTGTGCCTACTCTTCTACGTACACATGAAATGTAACCTAGAAGCGTTTAAGAAACTCACCAGCTGGAGTAGAGTAGATTTTCTCAGTCACGTATTCATGTTTTGTCGATCAACAGGATCTTAACGAAAGCTACGAATACTGTTTATGTTTTACAGATGGAGGGAACAAAAGTACATATTTTATGATATGTTAAACATATTTCTAGAGGCGATGTCCGCAACTGCACCTTATTTAAACGTTATATTATTTACATTACGTACATATGATATTCGTTTCTCATTTGATTCTTCGTAATTTTGAACATAGTGAATTAAGTTTCACTTCGTTGTGGTTTTGGTCATGTGTAAAGTTGATATTTTATTCTAGCCAAATGGTGACTTTGATTTGCTGACAGCAGGACTAATAAGGAGTCAATCGAGACTCTGTCAGGTGAATATTTGGTCTTACTTGGGATACCGTCAAACGTGAATACTTTGACTACAAGGGTGCAAGATATTTGTTTTGGGACAATTTTTGAATAAATAAATACATATTGTTAGATATTCAATACATTCAGATAACGTTGGACATTTCTTCACAAAATTACATCAAACCAAATATTTTGAATCGGTCAATGTTACCTATGCGGTTGAAGCATCCACATTTAAAGACACGTTTTTTTTTACAATGGAAGCTGAAGTTTGGTCTTACCTACCGTAATCTCGTGAACTGTTGTAAAGGTCCTCTGAATGTGACAACCTGCACAGTAAAAAGTTTTTGTACTTTTACAAAAAAGGTTTTTTGTTCCTTTTACAAATTTCTTTGTATATTTACAAACATTTCTGTAAATCTCCAAACAAATTTGGTATATTTACAGCTAATATGTGGTTGACTTTACAACAGTTGTTTGTAGTAAAAGTATGAATTTTTTTGTAAAATGTGAAAGGTCCCTCAGGTTATTTTGTTTCAAATCGGAAATTTGCTCAATAACATTTATTTTACTATTTCCTATAGGTGTTCAAAATATTTGCAACAATTTTAAAAGGGTTCTGACGTTTCACTTTTATTACCTGACTGACAATGTTCAGATATTAGTTAAAAATATTTTCCTTGTAAAGGTATAATTAAATTTTGTACTGTGTGTGTTATGTGCAGACCCTCGGGTAAACGACTGGCCGCTGATGGACAGCCCGGTGCCAACACTCATGATGATCGGCGCGTACCTGTACTCTGTGCTGATCCTCGTACCCAGGATAATGGCGAACAGGAAGCCGTTCCAGCTGAGGACGCTGCTCATCGTCTACAACGCCGCGCAGGTCATATTCAGTCTGGTGATGCTCTGGGAGGTGAGTCCTCACCTTAGTCCTTCTCTTATGTGCAGTCGCCTTAGAGGGCTGCAGTTGCATGCATTCCACGAGTCCTTCTGACTGACGAGGTATAGCTGGTTCAGAATTAAACGAGCACTTATAAATATCAATCTGTCTAGAATAATAATTGAAAAATACTGTATATCGTGACTTTAAACATTTACGTTTACGTACGTTGTAATCCATACACATTGAGTGTTGAGATTTTTAAATGTGTGTTGCAATAGGCGTCTACAATTTGAATTTATTGGTTTCTGGACATATGCCATTGCTCATGTTTTGCTGATCAAACTTGTGTTGACTGAAAAAGTACAAAAAGAACAAAACAGACATGAAACACACATAAAAAAACATGAAAAAGTAGTCGCAGAGGAATTCTGTCCGTTTGTTTTAAATAGACAATAAAGAATTCTAAAGGTAGAATTCAGTAGAATATTGACACAACACCCAGACACAAAAGGCAGACACAAATAGAACCAGATTCCCAAAATCTAAAAATATGGAAGTAAACAAAAAACAGGAACAGTGGACAACAAACAAAAAACAAGAGACAACACATCACTTTGAGTGTTAATCAGACTGCTTTGTTTATATTAAAAAGTTGCCGGAAGCTACAAATTAGATGATTTGAAAAAGTAACTAGGGTTTCAAAAGTGTTAATTTTATCCTGAACCAGATACACAGTCATTCCTTAGCTTAACAACGCGTTTACAAGGAACACCTGATGTATTAATACCTTCTATAAGGTGTAGTGAAGCTATCAGTAAAATTATCCGCCATAATTGCTAATAGTATGATTATCTGCTAATATAATTGCCGGAGATCTAATTTGAACAATATTAGGATATATTACAGTAAATGTATCAATTAACATTTTATCAGCTGTAATTATCATTAAAATAATATTATTCACCTTAGAAACAGTTGTAGCTTTCATTCAAGAATATGTATTTGCTGTCCTTAGAACATTTCATACGTCACATTTCCACTAGATATTTACTGACTTAATTACATTTTCTTTCCGATATCTAGTTAAAATTTATAACATTTTGTTTAAAACAAAATGCACTGTAGTAAAAACTATTGTCAACACATTAATGTAACTGTTTTGTTAAATCCCTTCCAGTAAAACTCTAGGCTAATTATAACGTAAGTAAGTGTGATGAAACACGTATATACAACTTGTATCTAAAACGCGCAGAAAAATGTTGGTAAGTTATTCATGATGTGAAAATATAAGACTGATATAGGCAACCCATTATCTTGGTTAGTTGGCGAGGACGGTACATGCTTTCAGAACTTGAGAAAAATACCGTTAAACAGTACGTTAATGAACTACAGATACAAGTGCTGTGAAGTGATAGAAAAAATTACATGAATAACGACGTACAGTAACTTATAGGCTAAATAACTTAAACATTGATGTTTTAAATGTACAGAAAAAAAATTAAACCCAATGGAAATTAAAGAAAAATTCTGTGAATGATGTTGTTACTCCACGTACACCTTAAGCTTTTACATAAGCTTTTGCTCAATTGTGGAGTACTAACATTACCTACACTGAAAAACACGGTGTGGTATGTTTTCATTGTATCAATGAGTGTGTAACCCTAGGGTATTTTTATTGTTTTCAAAGAAGTAATTCTCATACGTAAATGCATAATACGCGTCACCTTCATGGGACACTTAAATGTATACTCCTTTAAACAAATGTTTTGGAAGGGTGCATTTGCTTGCCTGCCAGGTAAGCAACCCGCGTTGCAAGGCTGTTCGTACGACAGCGTCTTAAAAATCATACGTGTGTGTGTTTTGCAGTAACTGTTCAAAGTGGCGACCGCCAACTTCGATACATAACTAAGAGTGACGCACGATCGGTTGTCTGACGCGGTGAAACATGTGTGGGGTGTAGCGAATTATAGTAAAGGCGTAAGTTATACGGACGAAGTTCAGCTACTGTGTTGATAGAGGCCTCGTGTACCAATGTCTTCAGATGACCCTACAAAAATTAATCAGGTGGCGTCAAGTTTGGGAGTGTGGTGATCACCTCACAGGTCCGCCTCTGTCTAGTCCGTCGTTCACCAAATGTGGCGGTAATGTGGTGAAGAACTCCAAAACTGAAGGGTGTAGGAGCTCCGTCATGCTGAAACTACATAAGCTGGCGTGATCGTAAATGTCCTTCGCTAAAGGCGGCCATTCAAACACAAAAAGTATGGTTCAATGAGGTTGTCGCTGACAATGCCGGCTCAGACATTAATAGCAAATGTTCACTTGACGCCGGTGTTCAACCATTGCATGAGGTGTGACCTTTTCGAATGTTGAGAACGCCATCACGCGTGAAAGAAGCCTCGTTGGTCCACAGAATGTTGCGATTAAAGCCAGGTTCGTCTGCGCAGTGAAGCAGGAACCAGCAAGTAAAGTCGACTCGTGGATGAAAATCAGCTGGTTGTAATTATTGCACATTTTTTTGCGAAGTTACGGGTGTATCAGTTCTTTATGGAAAACATTCTACATAATTTGGTATCTCGCATGCGTTATGCGAGCGTTTCCACGTGTGCTACTCAGTGGAGAGCGTTACAATATTACCTCCTCAAACTTGGCTTTTCTGACGTTGTTGCGTCACACGCCGGTTTCATAACTTTTCGCTGTAAATTTTCCAGTCTCGCGTAACCGTCTGTCCACGGACAATAATGTCCGATAACCTGGACGGCGTCTGTTTATAAACGTCTGTGCTTAAAAACTCTGTGCTTCGCTTGCGTTATCGCCAGCAGCTCCATACATGAGATGCACATCTGCCATTTCTCCGTACGTGCACTGTCTCTTCATGCTGTGCACCAACAGTGCAGTGTCACCCCGGCACACTCGCTGGCGGTGCAAGTGAAAGATGCGCGCGCAACTGTCTCGCACGACAAGCTTTGTAACGCGAGTTGCCTACCTGGCACGTAACGAGTGCACCCACCCAAATTTTTTTTATCTTAAAAACTGTACACATTTAAGTGTATACTGTGCATTTATGTGTGAGTATTACTTCTTTGAATACAATGAAATTACCAAGGGTTACACACATTGGTAGGATAGCAAAACATACCACCCCCGTTTTTTTTTTTAGATAATGTTGGTACTCCACAATGGTGAACAATCTTAAGGTCTACGTAAATTAACATTATCATTTAAAAAATGTTTCTTTACTTTCTAGTAGGTTTTATCACTTTTTGTTAAAACAATTTAAAATTTCGATTCTTTTGAATTGCTGCATAACATTGTCCGTTTAACATTTTCTATCCCATTTCAGATGGTAAGCTGCATAACATTGTCCGTTTAACATTTTCTATCCCATTTCAGATGGTAAATCACGTCACAGCGTTTTGTGCCTGCAGAAGATTAACACCCACAATGAGCTTTTTGTCTTAAACTTTAATAGAAACACTTTTATCGCAGGATACGTACGGTACCATCGGGTCGTGCAGCGTACCTTTGTGTGTATTATTACACTATTAAATTAGTCACCAATGAATGTTTCACAAATGTAAGCTTACAACGGACTGTACACTAGTTCGTCTTCACAAGACAGCGTATAAGAAAAATACCTCTTGCTCTTAAACGTTATTTCTATCATTTTTACAGAGAACCTTTTAAATTTTGAATCACTGCTAACATCATAATTCAGCCAGAAAAGAAGTTTACGAAGTTAGTCATAACAGTAAAATATAAGGGACATGTTTAATTTTTTTTTTTTTGGTAAATTGTATTACGTACGTTACAAAAAATAGCCCTTAAGCTAACAATAATGAAAGCTATGATAACTAGTGCAAAGAAAAATATTTTTTTATCGGCAAAAAATTGGGCATTTGATTTGAAAATCTTGTCATGTTTCTTATGTAGCATTTAACATGAGAAAAAAGACTGCAGTAGCAAAAGAGTACAAAGTTAGTAGAATAATACAACCTAAAATAAGACATTGCCACACTTGCTCTCACGTCCGCTTGATCTTACATCGAGTCAATCATTCACTTAACTTGCATGACTTCGTGAAAATCCGTAAATATTGTCTTAAAAACCTATCTTGATTTGGTGCACTCGTGACGCAACATATTTTAGTATAATAGTGAGGGAGCTACTTAACTAAGGCTTCTCGTGAGCAGATTCGAGTTTCTTCTTGCACAATAGCAGCCGACACGAAAGAAAAGTTCAAGGCATGAACGTACACTACAAAAACAAACTCCTTGTTTTCAGAACTCTTCAAATAATGGTGAACGTCTTTAAACCAGAGTAGTGCATAAAAATGTCTCGTGTCTATCATATTTTTAAGCTTAGGTTTTTTCTAACGATGAGTGGTTGGGATAATACTTATTTATATTTATGGAGAGAAAATAAAGTGATTTTGTTATTACCGAGGATTTTAATATGTCTGGAACATTGAATCAATTAGTAATGACTGCTGACGCAGTCTTCATTTATTATTTTAAAAAAAGTAACGTTAACATTATATTTATTACGTACTTTTCTATTTGATATAATAATTTGTCATGCTATGCTTTACCGCATAAAACTATTTAGGCTATTTAGTTACATCAAATAAATTTGCGGGGGCCCCGGGGCCCGAATGATCAGATCATTCGCCTCCCACCAAGGCGATCCGGGTTCGATTCCCGGCGGGGGTTGGTGCCTGGATTTTCGCATGTGGGAATCGTGCCGGACGATACCGCGGGTTTTCTAGGAGATCTCCAGTTTCCCCTGCCCCTTCATTCCGGTGCTGCTCCATACTCACATCGTGTCACCCCTCACCAGCGCTGAAGAACTTGATGTTAAGCGCTGACCAAAAATCTCTCACTCACTCAAATTAATTTGCTGGAAGACTTTTAAGGAAAACGCTTGTTCACAAAAAAGGCGATTTTACCTTGGTATTATCTTGGGGGATTCCTACAGCTACTAATCACGCAAAGTTTTGCGGACATCAATCTGCAATACGCATGTCGTTGAGAGAACGTCTTGGAAACTCCAATTGTTCATTACGGCTTCGTGACGAGGCAAAAAATGTTGGGTTTCCCACTGACGATGCAAGATTGTTTTTCGTGCTGTAATAATAATAATAAAAGTTTAAAGCATTCTTCAAATGTAACAATGAGGGCTGTTAATTTCCATTTCTAGCTTTTCATGGTCGAAAATTTCGTATTCGAAACGCAAAGAGCTTTTAAAAATAATGGTACGAACATCCTTCAACTACACGTTACATCACCAACGAAAACGAAAGAACTTTGAAAACTTCTCATCGCAAATGAACCAGTTAAAGTTGCATGTTTAAAAATATATATAATAGTGTAATTTATCACTGCATATGTCACATCGGATTGATATGAATTAACGCAACTAGTTTACTTGTGTAGGCCTAATCGGTATTTTCAGTACCCGATATGAATAAGTTATGAATATATGTGTTAGGGTAACACAAGTATTTATACTGTAAATAATTTTTGTGAAAGCTAAGCAAGGTCCTGGAAGCCTGGGAAGGATTTTCCAAAAAAATTTGCGGTTCTGTTGGTCTTAACGCCTTCCTTCCCAACGTCAGAACAAGAAACATACCACACCACAGGGACTCTAAGACAATGCAGCCACCCTATATTTTATATTGCGAAGCAGTGTCGCTAGCATAAGACATGCGGGATTAGGCACGCTTTAAAAATGCAAGGCCATTTTTCTGGCCTCGTAAAGGAAATAAAGAAGGGCGGAAGACACTTGAAATGAGACTGGCACACGCCCGCCCAACAGTAGAGTAGGGTAGGGGGCAGCCAATGAGAGGCCATCTCGTAAGAAAGGCAAGTAGTAATTTGCAATAAATGTTTCAAAGTTTATGTAAATATACGTTTGATAAGGAAAAACAATGTAATGTTACCAGAAAATGTGATATTTTATTGTTGAAAATAGTAAATAAGTATGTAACTAAACGGCAAAGTGGTCGGCGTAGCTAAGGACTCATTGCAAGGAGACGATGCAATGGTTATGAAGCAGCTCGGGGATTTGCTGACCTATTTTGGAAACGGCCCAAAGTGCGTGTTTTACAAGGACTGCGGCTCGAACCTCCGAGAGAGGCTGTCTTAGTGTCCACGGATTGTTCCGCACAGTGCGATTGACTGCGAATTTTTTATTAAGAAACTTGGTCCTTAACCACCAAGAGCGATGTGGACGTACACAGTCAGTCACGTGACTGCCCGCTAAACAAGCGTGATAGCGATTTTTTTTTTTATTGAATCTACCCATTAAGGCCATGGTCTCTCATTTATTCCAAACAATTACAAATAACTCGAATATTATTTAACCAAATGCTTTGAAAAATTTTGAGACTGTTCACAGTCATACGATACACAATTTTGCAGCAGCGTTTTTTTAAAATAATGTACCGTTTGCTAGCAAAAAATTATTTTGCTTCATTTTGACTTATTTTGACCACAAAATATGTGATATTTCAGGGGCCAAAATCTAAAAATCCGTTTAGTATATTGCAACAGAAAAATTCTGATACAAACGATGATATATAAGTCATAAAACTGTAGGAATTAATTTTTGATACATGTGTTAATTTGCGTTGAAAAAATATTTTACCAACCACAGCAAAACTAAGCCTTAAGCACTCCGTCCAGCGACGTAGAGAACGGCGGGCGTGATATTCGCTGGACTATAAGAGAGCGTCCCAGCCTTTGATTGCAGTACAGGGCTTAGGGCGCGCGCTGTTGTCAGATCACATACACGTTACGAAGTTCGGGAGATGCACTACTTCATAAATTTGAGTACTAGAACATTATATTTCACATTTTTAATAGATATAATGGTCAATGGGATTAAATTATGCTTCAAAATACGTATCTAACCACATTTTTATATTACCTTAAAATAAGAAATAGTTCACGTACTCCGCTGATATGAAATCTTAGGGTTATTAGTAACACGCAATTCGAAAAGAAATAATTATCACATACTTACTAATCGTTACAGCTACTCCCGATAAAATGTGATATTTCGTCCATAAGTGTAGCGTCTGCCTGAAGACAAGAATGTGGTACAGGTAATTTTAATGATTATTAAATCGGTGATGGTAAACCAAATGTCGTGTAGGAAATGTAAAATCTGGCTATTTTTGTTATTCACGTTTGTCAAAACTACATTTATAGTTTAAGGAATTTCTTGAAACAAAAGAGTTTAAACCTTTATGTCATGTTAAGGTACGATACCTAATTTCTACTCCTTTTGTAGCACCTTATTGTTAAGCCTAAATGAGAGTACCTGTTAGAAATTCGTCCTCCAATATTGTTTAAACTCGTTTTACTATGATTATATTGTTCTTAAAAAAAAAATACATGTAGATGAATCTGATAATATACTTTAACTGAATTTTCTTTCAACGAACTAATTAGCTGAAACCAGGAAATTTTTGTCTCGAATAAGTACAAGACGCGGTGAAAACCCTTCAAACAAACTTGTAAACAGCTTTTTTGTACTTGTTTTATTTTAGACTTGTTGATTTATTTATGTTGTATTCTGTTGACCACTATTAACTAAATAAACAGTATAAAACAGTTATACGTGTACATACATGCAGTATACGATCAGCCCAGCATTCACCTGCCATGATTTCAGAAAACCCTGGAAAACTGAAATCAGGGTGGGTGGCGCCGGGGATCGAACCTGTGTCCTCCCGATTGGGAGGCGAGCGTTTTACCACTGCTCCACTTCGTTCGGTCCTCTCCTTCCTGTTCTTCATCTAATTGAAACTAGCGGGTTCGATGATACAGGAACAGACACGCGAAGTACGAATCACGCGATACGCAGAAGTAACGGGCGGGCACGTTCGCGTAACGCAGCCGTGAACTTGCGCGAGCAGTCATAATCCCTGGCGACCTTGAGGAGAAAGTGGAACTGCTCCCGCTGTCTTGCGGAACAAAGGCCCGGAGCGGAAGTGGAAGTGGCCTTGAACAGACTCGCCACCGAGGAGGAGGGACCAGTTTTCTCAGGTCATTACCAGGCGGTTGTAGTTCGCGACCGCAGAGTTGCAGGGACGACGGCATCGCTGGGGTCCCCCCCATCAGAGTGCAACGACCGCAGAGGTTCGTGTGCTACTCCCGCGTTCATGTCTCCGTCGCTGCATTTACTTCCGAGTTCACTGGTCTTCTGAGACTTGCCAGACTAGCACAAAGGAATATAAATAATTTTCATTTCCTTATATTAATGTTTGGCCGTACAATAATCTCACTCAAAAGTTAAATATAAGAGATGTCTACTTCAAAAACCACATTAAATTTGTTTTCCCTGAAATCGGCATTAAGGAATATTTTAAAAATCGTGCGTTCATTACATAGCTTCGCAGAGAAAACTGTAACGTCCATACCTCTCTCTAAGACCTACAATAAAATAAATATTTTTGTATCGATATTGGCGTAAGCATTACGTAAGATTTTTCACATGAAAAACCTACTGTGTAAATTATGCAAAATTAAATAAATGTTCTTATCGAAGGAGAAACTTTTACCTGACTGACAAATTTAAACAATCGTATTTATCGGGAACGAATGTTTGACTAGGCATTATGCAGAAAAAATTAATTTAATATTGTTATGTTAGATTGCTACGACTACGTACGGTACACATATAATAATGTTAACCTATCTATAGTTCATCCCTGAAAAAAAATTCAGAAGCTGTTTCTTAGACTTGTACAAACAATTACCGCATAGGCTCAGTTAATTGTAAGTAGGGACAGAAAAAAAAATTTGCACCAAATTGTTTCCTATGCGTTAGTGCTTCATGGTTATTGGCTGCGTGTTATGTATGAGATCTATGAGTAGAGATAATGGTTTATCGCGGGAAAACTTGACAGTTTGCTGTATTTCAACACACGTTCAGCTTATTAGAATATTACTGGCTTTCTCTAGTACGTGGAGATGTTGCCCTGTTTCACCGAGCCAATAAGAATCCCGCTATTTTAATATTTGATGCTTGTTGTTGGTCTTCAGACAGCTTCGTTTTGTTAGACGTACATCATCCAATCATACATGTTGCAAGAAACGACAGTGTTTTCAAGGGTATGTTGACCTAAAACATTTTCGTGATATACCATAATCTAATCTATGAGGCGAGATTTGTCGTTTGACTGTGCCAATTAGAAAAAGGTTACTGCGACACCATACGTCTTTGATTTGCGGGTAGTATCCCAAGACGCTCGACAGTTATAAATATCCAATCACAGACCAGGAGCAGAGCTGCAGATGTGTACAAGCTGGTGTAAAATGCTTTTTGCGAAAAGCAGGTGACCCTAATTGCAAGCTAGATCCAATTAAATGATCATATTATAAATAAACAATAAGTTTTGTCTCGGAAGTAATGTTATGCAATAATGAATTAATTACATTATTTCTACATGTTCATTAACACAATTTAATTTATGTGATCATAAATTAACACAAGTTAATTTATGTGGTCATAATTAGTATTTATTTCACATGTAATGGTATGCAATGACTGAAACGGTGATTTAATTAGTAAATAATACATGACATGTTGTTTCTTCAGTTTTGTATGTTATCATTACGCTAATGTACATGTTTTGTTTCCTTTCAGCACCTGATGAGCGGTTGGTGGTTCGACTACAGTTTCAAATGCCAGCCTGTCGACTACTCACATAATCCCAAAGCGTTAAGGGTAACAATAACAAATAATATATTGATTGGAACTTGGAATTGTAAAACTTTTTAAATGCCAGCTTTTGACAATCGGAGAGCATAATTATCATAATTATAGCTTGTTTAATTATTGAGATGTATTTTAAGATAAGTTTTTTTCTGACGTTTAGTGCTTGTTTCTTCGTTAAAGTTGACTTTTAAGGAAAATTCTTACCCTAATAACTATGGTACAATGCATTGGTAGAAAGATAGTTGATACCTCGAAAGCACTACACTCGACTGTACAGTATGGATGATTAATTAAAAATGTAACTGACACTATAAACGTTATCAAGATTACAATTTAAATTTTGTATGAAAAAGTATTTTTCGGCTATATTCTGTAACACTACAACAGAATTAGATAACACTTTCTTTTAAATGTAAAAAAAAAAAAAAACTATCAAAAGAGTCATTGATGGAAATAGGAGTATTTAGGTTAAAGGTTAATAATTAAAAAAATATTATGTCCCTTTATATTAACGACTGTTGTTATGTGTTAGATAGCACCATTTATTTTTGCAATAATTTGTATTACGTGCGATTTAAATAACCATTACAGCAATAATATTAATTAGTTACATGTATGTCTATTAAATCCGGTATTTTCACTGTCTTTAAGAATATATATTTCTTTCTCAATACAACAGTAAATGTTATGAATGTGCAGCTTTAAATAGGTTTTTAAGTACGATGTTATAACCTTTTGCATTCGTAAAAGAAACAAGTTTTATTGCCAAAAAAGGACCCGATAAAAAAACCAAGACATACACTTGTGTAGCACAATTGTGCTTACCGAAGAGGCAGCCAATCAGTCAGCTAAATAGAATTTTAAGAAATCATTGCTTATTTTAATGTTTGGGACTATTTAAATTACGGATTTTTTATATGCAATTTGTTTTTCGAGGTTATGGCATTGTCTTGCAAATAAACGGTTTGTATACACTTAAATAATAACGGAATTTTAAAAAAGATTAGTTACGATGAGGTGAACTTTGCATGTTTAAGAATGTCTGTATGTTGTACTTATATAATATTAAATTTTTTGTTAGTAGAAGGAATACAGTTAATTTAATACAAACCAAGTCATCAGATTAAAACAGTTTGTTGATATGAATATTTTATATAATTAACTATGTTACTGTGGTTTGAATTTCTATATCACCTTCTTGCAACAAAACAAACAAAATGAAAAAGTTTGTTAACAAATTTTCAACATGGGTAAAATTGTATCTTGACTATACGATAGCCAATTATTTTTGTAGATTTATATTTTACTTTATTTTCAGATGGCAAACCTCTGCTGGTGGTACTATATTTCCAAACTGACTGAATTCGCTGACACGGTAAGTAACAAACTCTAAATAATATTTCATGCATTTAAGTTTCCATTAGCTAAAACAAAAAAAAAAAAGTATCGGAAAGCTTAAAACCCATCAGACATGTTTTTATTATATATATATATATATATATATTTTTTTTTTTTTTCACTTTTACAGGCCACATTGAAGTTCGAACAGTTTAAATAAATGTAAGGGTGGAATTATTACTACGTTATTCGTGCAAAGATATTTCGTATGCTCGAAATGTAGATTCAAAGAGAACAAGTGGCGTGGTATTTGTGTACGGATACGTTGATGGTTTTGTAGGATAAGTACAACAACGACCACGATTGTAGTGTTTCGATTGATTGAGTCGATAAGACGTCATTTCATTTACATCATAAATACGTAATAAACTGTTTCCCGTAAAATAAGATTCACAACAATGTAAAAGGTCAGCGTTCATTTAGGAACACGTGCTTTCATAATTTTAAAACTTTTTAAAAATTATTAGTTTTTACTACAGCAATGATTCGACTATTTTTAGCTGCGTGATGCTTTCTTTTGTTTCTGAAGGGTTCTTGTAGTTCAAAGTTATACTAATATTACAGTAACTATAACTACATCTGTGATTAAATAATATACGACTGTTTGTTTTACTCTTATTTTATTTGAATTACTGGAAAATGTAAGCTACGTACAATAATCTTATGTGTATATGAGTAATCTGTACGAGTTCAGTTAATCACGCAATTAGATAATAATACTGCATTGAAAATAATAATATCAGGCACTGATATTTTGATATTTTACTTGTGTAGTTGTTTAATAAACTTCAATAGTTCTAATAATGATTCAGTTAACCCAGTATCAGCATTTTATTTACTGGATGTTCACGAAAGAAGCTACAAAATTGCGATCCTGTAAAAAATTATGTGAAATTATATAATGCAATTGTTTTTTTATACTGAAAACCAAGTTTTTTCATTGATTTGATCACATTTACGTGCCCTCGAACAGCACAAAGTGTTTATAGAGCTACACGTGGGGAAAATAGTTAGGAGTTGGCGACGGCATGTATACGAAACATCCAAGCCTTCATTCAGAGTGTTTTCTGAAATCACAAGAAAACCGAAATCAGGATGGCCGGAGCCGAGGATCAAACCCGAATTCTCCCGAATGCGAGGCGAGTGTTTTACACTTCTTCAGAGCACTTGAAATAGCCAGAAAGCCAGGAGAAACAAGCAATGACGTTATGGATGCGGTCATTGTTTCCTGAAGTTGTCCCAGGCAAACGCTGGGATGGTAGTAAAACAATGGTCACGGCCGATACTCCTCCAAGTTCCTGTTACTGAGTCAGTTAGTGTTAGACCGTCTGTTATGACCTCGCTGTCGAAGAAACGTAAAACCAACTTTTGCTACCTTTAACACGATCGTGGATGCCGAAATCGAATGTCCATATTTTACGTTTTTAGAAAGCTAGTCCAGCGGAAAGCTTTGATATCGGCAGCGTCTGTCCATGGATATTACGTGATTACTTGTGTTTTCCTTTGCCTTTCCGCGTTATTCTTAAACTGTTTTTTATTGATTCTTCAGGTTTTTTTCGTAAGCGTAGATAATGTATTTTCTTTCTAAACAGTTCGTTTAATAACATATTTTTATATATATCTGATTTTGAGACTTAAAATTGAATAATGGAAATCTGTGCAAAGTATTATTCGGTGTTTCTCTGCACACAAAATTTCGTGACCATACTTACTGTACCACGGCGAGTATTAGTCGTTAAATAAATAGCTCTACAGTATAATTGCAATTCAGGCAAACATTGGATAGATTTAGTTTTTCTGGAGTAATGTTACCAATATTTCGGAATTAAGTTAGTGTATATCTCAACATTTCCCACACTTTATTCAGTGCATTCATTTATCATTCTTCTCTTGCGATTAGCTTGCAGACATTCTTTTACACCGTCATCTGAACGCTTCTGAGACAGCTGTTATTGGGCAACCTGTGTATTAAAACATTGATCTTGGTAATCATTAACATTTTTTTTAGTTACATATACAGTCTACGATTGGTATATGATAGTGTTCAAGACTTGGCGTAATGTTTACAAATGTTTTAAGTATGTTCACTGTATTTAGTCGATTCAAAGAACATATATTTATATAGTTCATTAAAGTCTGACATCTCTCAAAGTAAAGAAGATTTATATCGCCTGTCTTCCAAGTTTCAAATAGCCACATTTTTTTTGCTCTTAAATTTAAGACTTAGTTCTTTTGGTGAGAAATATTTATCTTGTACACTCACTTTTAAAGAGAGACCATTTGATTCTTATAATTTTTCGCATAATTTTTTTTTTGTACACGTAGGATATTTTTCCAATGAACTGTCGTTACTTTCACTAGTGTTGCAATTGTTTATCAGACCGTTTTATTCCGCCTCTGACCACAAGAAAGAAACGTAGCTATAATAAGAAAACGTTTTTCTTACAAAGTCGATGAAAGAAGCTAACAAAGTTGGTAATACCATACATGATTAGCACCTTCGTAACTGGACACACACACACGCAGATATATACAGGATGAGTCTGAAGAACACCAAAAAACAATGGCAGGCGATTCCTTAGGGAAAAAAATAAGACGAAAATGTAAGAACCACTTTTCCCGAAATTCATTATTAAGGTAGCTATGCGCCCCCAAAAATTGTATTTTAAAATGATTTAAATAACATTTTTTTATATACGAATTGCGATTAAGTGACAAATAGGCAAATAATGTTTTGCATAATTGAGATTATTTACCTCGGGAAATGTGGTTGGAAAGATCAACCGCCTACATTGTTGAAATGGGGGTTGCCACCTTGCGTTTGCATGAAACTTATTAACGAACACTTGAAAAAGATTTATTTTACATATTTATTAATAACCCCTTCAAAATTAACAAAATAATGTTGTCTTGTCAGAACACTCTCAGGTGAACCGTTTGCGAGAAATCCGCGGTGACATTATTTATAAAAGAAATAGCGTGGCCTGACAGGTAGGCAATTCTCTATACACTGGACATGTAACTGTGATGAAAGACGGACACTGCATTGCTATTATTTACCAATGTACACGACACTTAACACATTAAAATTGCACTGCGCGCTATCTGTGTTGCAAAATGAAGTTAAGGGGGTAATTTCTCAAATGTATCATCTCGTGTCACGTAGATGTTTTATTTCATTAATTAAATGTAAAACTTCCGATTTGGTCTGAAAATCACCAAAAAACTCCCCCCGCTGCTTCTTATTAAAAATTAAAACAAATCGTACGTGATACGGATGGTATTCGAGGTTTCGTAAGGTGTCAGGCCATCCTGAAATGTAAACCTAAACCTGTGTTTATTGTAAACATTGCCGACGGATATGTACAACCTCTACGAGTCCCGTCGCTGCCATCACAAGTTAACATAGTGGTAGGTGTTGCAACCCTGATGTTGCGTAAACTTTCGTGATGCTGAAGTCTAATTGGTTATGGACTATTGGTCAGCGCGCTTACTATGCATAAGTAATCTGTCGTGTGTCACGCCTCTAAACGTTACCGTTCGCGAAATATGTGCATAATGGTTGCCATTTGTGTACCTGGCATGGAAGCAACACACATCACGCTCAATGTAATCAGGTATGGAATCACATAACACACGTGGCAGGTCAACAAATGCATTGAACAGGCATGGTGTGATGTTAATGTATGCTGTGTTCGTTGCATAAGAACAAATTCGTAGACCCACGATGTTACGGTGAACAGATTTGCACCGTATTAGTTTTCGATGTCTTATGTGTAGAGGTACGTCAATTTCGCGGATTCATCTGGCAGCCGCCTAGACTTGTCAGTCCTATACACCCACTTGCCACAATCGATTATCTATTGGCTTATAACAGTACAAGCAGGTAGCAAGCGATAGCACTTCGCATTATTTCCTTATTTACTACTGGCTTGCATTAGTCAAACGCGTTTCGTAACAGCCGCCAGCAAGTCACAGATATGACAATGAAGTATACATAATTGGCGTTCAAACTGACCAGGAATGTATCTGCGAAATTTACGTACGTCTACTTATGTGCATATCTGCAGCTCTAGACATTCTCATTTGAGGAGTCTTGTTTGTACCAAAATGGTAAATATTAGATGACAAAAGGTAGCAAGCGCTTTGAAATGTTATATTCGAATTTGAAGAAGGAAATAATTCAGCGAATTAGTAGAGGCAAGTGTATTACATGGATTAATCTGGCAAGCAGCCTAGTCTTCTTCTGTACTAAACAATTACACGCACAGGCCAAAGTCAAATATCCATTAGCTTCCAATCATACAAGCGAGAAGCACGTGTTATCCCCACGTATTCATTTCGTATCTATCCTGGTTTCCTGTCGCCAACGACCCGCTTTATCACAGAAGTGACAATGAAGTAATCGTTCTTGATGTTCAACCTGACCTCTAAAATAAATACACGAAATACTCGTGCCTCCAATCATTATCTAATTGAGACATATATGTACATAATTTTTATTACCTAATATGTAAACGTATTCGATTTGGTTATTATGTTTAAACGAAATAAACCTTAAACCTTAACATTATAATAATTGTGCCAACAAAACTGAGAAAATTGGCAATGGTACGACGTGAGATGGATATTTTTTTTGTACTTGCATTCACAAAAAAACACTCCTGCCTACACGGTAGTATTTAATTTCGCAATGAAAATAAATTACGTAAGTTCCTTATAAAATTATATTAGTAAGTTTTTTTTTTAAGAAAAAATATGTCGTATTTTATTAATATTGTTTGGTTTTAAGATTTAAGGACATTGGACCGTAAAAATTCAAAATTTTATATTTGTGCCAAACACTGTTCAGCTGTTACATGTCATTTCTCCAAATAAAAATAAATAAGGTATCATAGTTTTAGCATAATCACCTATCAAAGTCACAAAATGACAGTTGCGGTGTAGCCAACAAAATTAAAAATAATTAACTTGCAGAAACAAGATAATTCATGATGATACTTAATTATGTGTGCTACTTCAAGACAATTTTGTAAACACAAAGCGATATATTTATATTTTTTAAAAATTGATGAAAATGAGTAAATTTTTGCATAACTTTGACTATTGGCTACTACAGAAATTTTCAAAACTGTTGTTAAACATGTCATAAAATTAAATTGATAAACTGACTTTCAGTTCCTGTTATTTTGAATTCATTAGTTAATTCCTTTTTTTATTTTGACTACACCGCAATGACCATTTTGTGACTTCGATGAGTGGTAGTACAAAAGCTATGGGCCCTAATTTTTTTTTTATTTTGGGAAATGACATGTTATCTAATGTGCAATAGTTGAACAGTTTTTGGCACAAAAAAAACTGTATGGGTCCAACGCCCTTAACTGATATTGTGATAGTGAATTTACTTCGAAGCCTTTACGTACGTAGTGAGATAAGACAAGGCTGTAATTTGAAAACAACGCTTCTTATATGTGACCGCCTGCTCAGACCGGTAGTCAGAGCTTCGACCGATAAAACGGTATTATAAATGTCTGCTTAGGAACAGTAGTCAAAGAATTTTACACGTTTGTGAACTCATGACATGTCCTCGAGTATATTTCAAAGTTTATATTTATCCATAGTCGAAAACAACGAAAATGGGTGTTTTGTAGGCGTTTATAGGTATTGAAATTTTGGTTCATAATCTTCAAAAACGTATAGGCGTGCACAACACACGTTCATGTTTAATACGTCGACATAAAATGATAGTGTCACCACTATATGCCTCATAGCGGTGCTCTATTGATGGAAACACTGCATGCCAGTTCAGCGGCCTGTGCGTAGAGGCTAGGATGAAGCGATGCGCGAACTGTGTAATACTTAGTTTTGTTTCTAGACCTTGGATGCGCAAAACACGTCCATTCAGGCTGTTACCTTAAAGGCGTTCCAGAGGGAAAAAATTATACATTTATGTATGTATGAAAAAGTGTTAGTTTTGTAGACATTACTTAGGAGTACATTATCCTCTTACAAAAAAATTTAGTTCGGCCAGTTCTCCTACGATTACACTTCAAAGTAAAAATTTACATGGTTTTTAGTTCACACATCCCAAAAAAAAAATCAATCAACAAAATTAAATGAAATAATTCATAGTAAAAGTACATGTCACTGACTAGGGCTTTAAGTATATAAAAACCCATTTAAACAAATTTTAGTATTTTTAGAAGAATTAAAAAATTTTGAAATATGTTTGCTATATTTAGAATTTTTGTAAATACAAAAATATTTTGTATTGTGTTTTCGTATACTTGAAGCCCTAGCCCATTACATGTAGGTTTACTGAGGAAAATTCCGTTCAATTATGTTGTTCGGTTTTCGAGTGGTGTATGAAGTATAAACATTCAAATTTTTCATTTGAAGTACCTTTGTGGAAAATAAAAAGGCCGATCTATTTTTTTGTATGTCTACAAAACTAATACTGTTTGATACATACATAAAAATATGATATTTCCCTTCTGGAACGCTCTTAACGTGGCTCCTTATAGAGGCTGCGTTTGTGTGCGAAGCACAAGATTGATGGAGCGCCAAGGGTGCCGTCGACAAGCGTTTGTAATCAAGTATTACCTATACACGCATGCTAGCTGCTGAACAAGCGTGCAATGCTTAGTTTTTTTTTTTTTTTTTTTTTTTTTAGCTACGGGACCCCAGAAATTAAGGATATGGATTTATAGGTTTAATAACGTTAGGTGAGGTTTGTTACTTATCAAACCTACATAACAGCTATCTCCGACTTTTTTGTTCATTTCGCTGCGGCTCACATTGAAGTAGACTTTTAAATACCCTAAAAACTATCAGCAAATAAGAATTTTCATGCCCAAAAAACACTCGAAAAAACCCACACAGCTTATTTTTTCATTTGTTTATTCCTGCAAATACCGTTCTATTTTTCCAGTGTTGATTCCTTGAAAGGTGAATGAGCGGCGCCCTTCCCATCCCCAAAGATGATATAAAATGATTTAACAAATAATTTCCTTTCACTGCTCACGCTAAGGTTTATAGTTAGGCAGCATCCTTATGATTTCACTATACACCTGATGTAAAAATTCTTTGTTTAAAAGCCATAGTATTTGTTTAAGAGTATAAATGAAACTTGTTTGTTTGATGAACAAATTAAATGCATTTGTTCTTTAACTTTACTGCCCCAAATTTGTTGTATGCTTTAAATACAATTTGTAAACAGCGATAGAAAAAATTGAATACTAATTTATTTTCTATCACTTGTATTTAACAAGTATTGCACATTTAGGACAGAAATTTAAAAGACCACATACATTCAATTGGTTCTTCAAACTAACATTTTTGATTTATACTCTAAAACAAGTATTACGGCCTTAAAACAAAGAATTTGTACAGCAGGTGTATAGTGGAATTTTAAGCGTTAACAATACATTTTGCTATGGAAATAATTGTTTAAAGTTCAACGGATGTTTCCATGTAAGTGTAGGCCCTATTTCAATCCGGTTTATCTATTTCCAAATATGGCAGTCTGTAAAAGAAGTCAATATTCATTTTAAGAGGTCCAAAAATAATGTTTCTAGTACAGTAGACTACTTTCATAGGTATATAATTTTAAGAATGTGATGTTTCATAAATATCATAAAGTAACTCCCATTATGAAGTTTAGTAAACAAAAGAGGGGATAGTTGCAACTCGCTGCAACGTATTTCAAGCACAAGGTAGCATCTTAAGGGTACCGCCTATCTTGAACGGTTTCTCTCGTTAGAATCTGGGGAGCGGCGGAGCTCTATATGGGCGAATTTGAACAGCGCTTCAAATTCTACATCGCCACGAAGGGCCAAGCGGTGAAATAGTGCCATACCATTTTTACTATGGGACATAAATAGGCGACAACGTAATTTTATTGAGGGAAATTCCGTAGCACATTACAGTGCATGATTCTATCTGAGTTTCACGTACATTCGGTAGGTACATGGTACATTTCGAAATACGGCAGTCTGAAAAGGCGGTTTTTGCGATTTCAATGACAATGGTGTCTTAACAACGGCATTCCGACCTTCTCCAAAGCGTGTTTTCGATTCGTGCATTGCTGCGATGGGCACATGTGGAATAGTTTAGTATAAATCGTATGTCTCCTAACATTCCAGTACAATTCAGGTCTTTAAGATTCTACTATACCCCTTATGTACAAATTCTTTGTTTTAAAGCCGTAATATTTGTTTTATAGTATAAATCAAAAATGTTTAAGAACCAATTTAATGTAAGTGTCCTTTAACACCTCTGCCCTGAATTTGCTTTCCACAGTAAATGCAATTTGTAAACAGTGATAGAAAAAATTAATATCAATTTTATTTTGTCACTGTTTACAAATTGCATTTAACGCATAATAAAAAAATATTTAGTGCAAACATGTTAAGAACACATACATTTCATTGGTTCTTCAAACTAATATTTTTTATTTATGCCCTAAAATAATTATTACGCCTTTAAATCAAAGAATTTGTACTTCAGGGGTATAGTGGAATCTTAAAGGCGTTCAAGTACGATAATTACATAATTTTATATTATTATGAAATAGTGTTATTTTTGTATAAGATACTTGTGAGTACAGTTTACTCTTACGAAACAATTTCAGCTTGCATAGTTTCCTCGTAACGATGCATCAAAGTCAAAATCTGCATGTTACGCTGCCATGCAAATAGTAAATACCAATTGAATTATTTAAATGACATAATTTGCAGTAAAATAACATGCCATGGGTTATGTAACAAAATATTTTAAAAACTTTCTGTGAACAATTTTTGTCTTTTTCGAATTGCCGAATTTTCAATTTTTTCTTGTAATTTAGCAATTTTTTTTTAAATTCGAACTGTTGCAATGTGGGTTTCTAAAAGCAAGTACGTAGCTAACGGGATGTTAATAAACTGTGAATTATTTCATTTAAGTAAGTCAATTGCTGTTCACTATTTGCATGGCAGCGTGACGTGCAAATTTTGACTTTGACGCACCGTTTAGAGAAAATTATTAGAGCTAAAATCGTTTCTTAAGAGGAAACTGTACTCACAAGTATCGTCTACAAAACTAACTCTAATTCTTAAAAATATAAAATTGTTATTTCATCGCACTTGAACACCCTTAAGGTATCGGCAACTAAGATATGTGATTAGGTCATCCGTCGGTGGAAGTGTCCGGTCCAGCAGCATTGCCGCACGAAACTCGCTGATTAAGTAACAGCTGTTATCTAACAGCAGATAACTGAGGTGACCGCGTCTTTGCGCCCAGAGAAAGTTGAGCCTACTTCACTCTCAGTTTGAAACAAGTATCGAGAAGGAAGTTTTCCTTTTCGCACGCGGATTTTCCGCGTGGCGACCTCTGGCCGACGAGACACACTGTTTGCATTTATGTTTCCGACTTCTGACTTAAGTAAGAAGCGTTCTTATCTGAAATATTGTTGTGTCGCGATAGATGGAAATAGTACGTCCATGAACAGGCTTTGTTTGTAGAAATACTTAAGTGTGCGGTCGACAACAATTTACATCACCCTGTTTTTATTTTTATACCAGATATTTATTTATTACTTTAGATACAAATTGTGTCTAAATTTCGCTCCTAAGAATTTTTTTCTCCAACTGACAGACCAAACAGAAAAAAATTCACACTGGAAGATGATGTAACAGGTTACAATTTCTCGTACATAAAAATAAATATTTTTTTTTGTATTTAAATAAAAATGGTAAAATTTTAATTAAAAATAAAAAATCAATACATTTTTATACAAAAATATTTTATTTTGTGGTTTAACATAGGCAAGCTTGAAACCTACAACATCGTAATTTGCTTTTTTTTTTTTTTTTTTTTTTTTTTTTAGTTTGGTAAGTGAGTTGGTTATAGAGTCGTCCTTAAAACGGTAACATGCAATTTTTTACTTTAACGAGCCATTACCTAAAAAAATATACGAGACAGAAAGTATCATAAGAGCGAAATTGCGTCACATTTTGTGTCTAAAATTAGTAAAATAACATCTGGTACAATTATAAAAGTAAAAACATTGTGATGAAAATTGCTTTCGGTCGCGCCCTTAACAGAGGCCGCTCGATTCCCGGCGGGTTCTGCTCCAGGATTTTCACACGTGGGAATCGTGCCGGACAATGCCGCTGGCCGGTGGGTTTTCTCGAGGATCTTCCGTTCCCCCTCCCCCTCATTCCGTCACTGTTACGTGCTCACATCTTGTCACCCCTCACAAGCGCTTAAGACCACCTAGATGTGCTGACCAAAATGTCTTCACTTCTGACTCTTCACGTACTTAACAACGAAGTTAAAAGTGTTAAAGTATATACTTCCTTTGGAACCGCAAAAGGCCAACAGGAACAACAGCAAAATTTCCTACAAGCGAAACAATAAGCAATTCTTCTTACGAGCATAGGTTGACTAGATCGCAATCCAATTTTAGCCTACTTTCGATGAGAAACTAGGCTTATACACCTTCCTGTCTGTGTGTGTATGTGGCCTGTTAGAAACTTTTGAACCCGTGCACCAAATTTCATAGAAGTCGAAACAAATATTGTAGTCAGTATGCTCATCTGACTTTTATTTTGTTCAAGCTAAGCGCTGGTTTTCGAAAGTTGGGTGTTTTCAAATGTTTGGTTACGGGAACAATAAATCCGATTCTAACCATATTGTATGTCCAGATAATATTCGGATATTAATTGCATGTGGAGTGTTTATGTATGGTTGTAGGTCCAACACTTTGAGAAATGGCTTAACATGAATAAGTAAAGATTTTCTTCACGTTTATATAACTACTTATTTGATTGTTACTTAATTTTACGTTTTGACAGTTCTAAATTTCAGTTTGAAATTTTTGTTCGGTTCAGTTTTTCAGGCCCGCCATTTTTAAAACAGTCCGACATGAATAAATAACGTTTTTTTTATATTTAATTAACTACCGAACTTATTTTAGCCAAATGTTATATTTGATAGTTTATTATGCATGCTCAGATTTTTGTCGGCCTATCGGTTCAACAATGCACTTCATTCATTTCGTGATATATCGCGACAAGAATATATAAAGATCTTAACATACGTTTTGAGAATGTATTGATAGATTGTGTTAAATGTTGAATATTCGGAAAGTCCTTCATACAATCTTTCATTTAAGACGTCCTTACAGATAAAGGTTCGATATTTATAATATTGCATGACATTAACAAATACAATTTTCAAGGAATATTTCGATATATACGTGACCGATTGCAACATAATTTGATTGATTTGCAGCAACATTAAGGAAAGTTGGTTCATTAGCTATGCTGATAACTCCTTGTATTTTTTTTATTAATTACAATAAAATGGTTGACAATTTAGGAGGTTTAGTATTTAGTCATTGTCGTAGTGTCGTTTTTCTGGGAATGAAACGTTTGTAAAATAATTACCTGCGGTTGGTTAAACGACCTCCTAAATTCAGTAAGGTTTTCTTACGCTTGACCATAATGTTTAAAGGCATAGACTAGTTTCAGGACACTAACTAATCTGTTTTGTGTACATAAATTTAAATTCATTAAGAGGGCATGGTATATACTATGTTCCGAGGAACGTATTTCTGTAGAACAGTTTTTGACGCCGAAATTTCACACAATTTAATTGCGGTACAAGATGTTACGCTAAACCTATGCGTCATTCTGGGTAAATGTTTGCCCATACAGTTGGCAAATATCATTAGCTAGGGTTGTCGTTTTGTAGTGTTTTTATGATGACTTTTAAAAACGGATAAACTTCAATTGTTGGTTTTAGCGTTTATTTAACTACCACAAACTCTTAACTATTGAGAATGGAACGAACTCAATAATACGTCCTTCACCCGTGGGTGACATACTTGAGCAAAGTACCGTGATGTTTGTAAACAAGTGTACACTCTTGACTCGTGCAAAAAGATTTAATAACGGCGGTGTAACAAAGAAATAATATGACGGTATTTTAACAACCCACGAGCATGCTAAGAACTGCCCTGTACACACTTAGTATGACATTTAATACTTACAACAATACATTTTACTGACTGAAGCGCAAGCTGTAAAGGAACCGGGTACAGTAAGGAACAAACGCAAGACTACTCTGCACTATCGACTATACTGATTACCTCAATAACAGCTGAAGTTATATACATAACAGTTTTCTGAACGTACACCATTGCGGGCGAATGGTGTGGTATTGCAGAAAAACCGACAATAAAATATAAAACGAAGAAAGAAAAGCCAGTAAGCTGAAGTCAGCAGACATTAAACATACAGATAATTCCTGAAAGGAATATTGTCATATACTAGAAAACGACACAAGTACAAAAATTAGATAACAACACAAAATAAATTTCTACAGTTGAATATAATTACTGGAGAAAGCCGACACAACAACGACGACAGTACAAATAACGAGAGACACGAATGGATGTTAACACAGGCAAGACACAACACAGACGAAAAAACAAACGAAAAAATAGTAGGCTTCTCAAGACGACATCAGATGTGACGTTTCGGGAACTGGCATCTATTCCCGTCTTCAGGCACACGCGCAGACTGAGGACCACCAGCAGACTGACTGAGGCATCTTTTTTTTTTGTACTGACCCTCCTCGCAACACGAGGTGATCCCGACCTACCTGCTGGTTTGATGGGACCTCCCGATAATGGGGGTTAGCTAGGGGGAGGAATCTAGTACGTGCCAGCCTACTCGGTTATGCGCTAATTGTTATAATGTAAATTGGTGGCCGTGCAGTTTCCGTCTCGCTCAGTTAAGAGTAGGAGGGAAACGCCGTGGCCTGCGGTGCGTCAAGCGGTAGGGAGAGACTGCAAAGGCCAGCGGTTTTGTGCCTTACAGCCTTTTGAAGTTACGATGTGGGAGACAGCAGCAAACCAGCGTCAACACCGGAGGAAACCTGCTGCCGGCGATAAAATGATGCGATACCCAACCCAGAAGGAGAAGGGGCCGTGATTTTGTGAAGCCCCCTCCAACCGTCTTAGAGAAGGCTTAAGTTGGTGCCGAAGTACGTGGCGAAGCCGTAGCTCACGTCAGAGAAGTACGTTGGCGTCATCTCAGGCGTTGTTTCAGTCGTGCAGTGTTTACTTCCCTCGTTGTTTCAGTCTTGCAGTGTTCACTTCCCTCGTTGTTGCAGACTGAAACCTTTCATGAGCGCCCACCAGCCGAAGCTGAGGTTTATGTTGCGCTGTGAAGAGCTGTTGGCAGCAGTTTGAGGTGCGATGACCCATTAATAAGCGAGGCCCACCTCGCAGAGTTCAGCTTACACAGTCTTCTTACCAAGGAGTTTATATATGTTTACTATATATAACCTCCTTGCTTCTTACTCCAGCGCCCGAGATGGCACTTCAACGCCTTCCTCCAGTTGTCCGCGGGCTGGTATTGGGTATTTACAGCCACTTCAGTAAGCTGGAATCCCTTATCCGCCACCCAAGGACGCGTCGTGTCGCAGATGGATTCTGCACCTGGAACTCCTTATGTACACTAACAGTAAGCCACGCTGCTGCATCCTGTCAGTGGACTCGCCACACTTCGCCCCTCGAGATCCCACCAGCCGACAGGTCATGTGGCGCGCGTCCCGACGAGGCGTGCACAGTCCAGAGTCCAGCACGAGACTATGGCATCTGGAAAAAACAATGGTCTTATGTAGGGAAAATATTTACTTGTAACTCAGTCAATGACAGTGCAGCTGCCTTCTGATGGGTCGCGCAGCTTGTAATGGGCTTTTGTGCAGAGATGTGTGTATCAGATCTATTGTTTTGCTAACAAATGGTTTGGAAAAATAGAAAAATATAATCTGCAACGATTAACTGTCTCTATTTAAATTAGTTTCTTTTTTTTTATTTATGGAATTCAGATATTTCTTTGTTCAATAATTTTTTGGCTGATGACTTTACTATTGCTAATGAGAAAAACTAATTATTTAGTTTTCCTTTTTGTCGGGTTTGCATCAAGTGTAATTGGTGTAGCATCTTCCAGTGTTCAATGACCGTTTTCCCAGACATTCCTGGCTAATCTGGATTTTTAATTTTCGCATTTATTGATATTATTTTGGTTTTCTTTAAGATGTGTGGTGAGAGGTCTGTAAGTTTCTCCAATGTACTTACTTCCGCATTGACAAGGGATTTGATAGACACAGTTTTGAGGTAAATTTTCTGTAGGGGCCGCGGTGGCCGAATGGTCAGACCATTGGCCTCCCACCGGATTCGATTCCCGCCGGAGTCGGTCCCCATATTTTCGCATATGAAAATCATGCCGGACGATACCGTTGGTCAACGGGTTTTCTCGGGGATCTCCCGTTTCCCCCGCCCGTTCATTCCGGAGCTGCTCTATGCTCACTTCATGTCACCCCTCACCAGTGCTAAAGACCTCGATGTTAAGCGCTGACCAAAATCTCTCACTCACTCACTTGTTTTCTGTAACTGGTTTTCTATTTTCACAGTGTTATTGACTATGGAAGTTGACCGAAAAGCTGTTTGTAGTCTGTACTTATCACCGAGTCGTCTTATTTTTCAGCGAGCCCTTGTACATATGGAAAAACTTGCTTGCTCGTTTTTCTGTGAACTGAATTGGACTTTTTTTTTGTTTGTCTAAGGTGTCAATAGGATAGCCGTTTGCTAAGAATTATTTTATTAGGTGGTTTGCCTCATCAGTTTCTGAGGTTTCGTCACTGCATATTCTATCTGACCTGTTTTTCAAAGTGGTTCTATACCGATTTTCGTACTTTTGGAGTGATTGGACATGTAATGAAGGTATTGTCAGGTATGGTAATTATGTGTTGTCTTTATCTGTTTTTGTTCATGTGCCATCTTCTGGGATGTGACTTAATTCCTTTCAGGAATTATCTGTGTGTTTTAAGTCTTTTAACTACCGCTAACTGGCTTTTCTTCGTTTGTTTTTTGTTTTATTGTGCTTTTTTTCTGCAGTCCGGCAACCTTCACCCGCAATGGTGTGTATAAAAAAACGTATGTTTGTAATACGAACTCATGGCAAAAATCGTAAAAAGATCACAACAGCGAAAGTGCTGAGATGATCGCATTTTTTGTTTGTGTTTCACTAGAGAGATTATAATTGAAACTTTTACAAAATCGGTGCCGTGTTTACAGAAGGTATGTAAATAGTTTCCAAAGTAAATAAAAAATACTTTGGGCTCTATCGATTGGTGAAATTTCTATTAGTGTTTTGTCGCGATACATTTTAATTGCTTTAACCATCTAAAACTAAAATCGACGTTGCCTAGTTAAAATAAAAAATTGCATGGCTCAGCATAAGGTGTAAATAAACCTGGCGAACATTGAGCCGCGAGTGCATGGAGCGTGCATGTGTTTTTCCTCAAGCTGGAGTATTTACTAGTCTCTATCTGAAACATGCCGTGATATGATTATTTATTGGTGATCTGATATTGTATTCTCACATGTATCAGCCGTGTAAAATATAATTAATTATATTTTCGGTATAATTTTTCTTGTTCATGCTCTATGTATTTAACAAAAATCAACACGTCAGACGGTGTAATCAAACAAATGCACGTCGAAACAACTTAAATGACGTTTTTCGTCTATAATAACAATTTTGAAATAAAATTATTTTTCTCATTACACATGCAGTGAATAATATTTTTGATAATTATGTTGAAACATTACGAAAATAAGTGTTTCAAAGAATACGTAAACATATACATACATCTCGTTTAAGCCTATAGTCATTACGAGAAAAGTGCAAATACTTGCATTAATAATGTAAGGAAACTACCCAGATTTGAATAATACATTAACAGATATATTTAAAAAAAAAATATTCCCGAAGTTGCTTTATTAGTTAAATAACTAGAAGTGAAGTAAGGGAAAAAATTTTGGCCAATGCTTAAGAGCGAAATTTGTAGCACTGGTGAGAGGTGATATGAGGTGAGTATGGAGCAGCTTCAGAATGAAAAGGCGGGAGGAACGGGAGAACCCTGATAAATTCGGTTCAACAGTTAAAATAACAAGAGCATTTTAAAAAGCATACGTTACGTAAGAACATTTCAATATAGGGTCATTACTGTCAATTTGAATTACAATTGGTTTTTTAAAAATGTATGTTATAACATACATTTGAAACAAATCTTTCGGCTTTTCCGTTTGTTAACATTCATTATTTTTATTTATTTTTGTTGCAAATCGTTTAACTTTTATTTCATTGTATTGTATATTTATGTTTGGTTAACAATATCGGAAATGCATTTTATGTTGTTACTTATAGTTGTACGGCAATGTGTTGAATATTTCTATGTCATGTCATATATTTTCTGGAATATTAAAGTATTTAGTCACATGAAATATTGTAAAGTACTTGTACGCGTGTTGTAAAATTACGTGTCAGAATTTTGGAGGAAAGATCGCCGTAGTTAAACAAAATATATTATATGAACGTACGTCTGAAAATGCTCCATTTCTGCACTACAATACTAAACGTGATTTACTGTGCATATCGTACAGGCTGGATCGTGACACTGTAGAATACCGTTGCAGGTATTATTGGCGACTACACACCAGACGAGTCGTATTTAGTTCGACGGTAGTTATTCCACAGTATTTAAGCCTATCATGCTCAAGCCCGCGAACCATGCACTGTTAAGGGCGTTGGACCCGTAAAATGTAATTTTTATATCTGTGCCAAACACTGTCCAACTTTTGAACAACACATAACACGTCATTTGCCAATATATAAAAAATTAGGCCCCATAGTTTTCGCACAATCACTCATCAAAGTCACAAAATGGCTATTGCGGCGTAGCCAAAAAAAAAAAGTAATTAACTAATGAATTCAAAATTACGGGTCTGAAAATCAGTGTATCAATGCAATTTATGACATGTTTGACAAAAGTTAATTTTGAAAATTTCAGTAGTAGTTAAAAGTCAAAGTTACGCAAAAATGTACTTATTTTCATCAATTAAAAAAAAAAAAAAATACAAAATGTGTCGCTTAGTGTTTACAGAAGTGTCTTGAAGTACCTCATATCATTAAGTATCATTATGAATTATATTTTTTCTGTAAGTTTATTATTTGGGCTATACAGCAACTGCCATTTTGTGACTTTGATAGGTGATTATGCTAAAACTATTGGACCTATTTTTTTTTATTTGGGGAAATGACATGTTACCTGATGTGTAGAAGTTGAACAGTGTAAGGTACGAATACAAAATTTTGAATTTTTACGGGTCCAACGGACGTAAGTCATTAGACTTGTGGTATACTGACAGTGCGTTTTCGTGCATACATGTTTATGTAACTTATTTTGTTTCTCTGGGTATGAGGATAGCTACGCGAGAATATTGACATGAAATTTCGTAACATCATGTATACCCACCGGAAAATCCAAAATCCTTAGGCGGCGAAGTTCTGAGCTTTTATTCGCGTAAGATGCGCGCTAATTTTGCGAGGCGGTAATAACATAGAAGGCGTCTAACTTACAGCGTGACGGTCAATTAGGTGCCCTCTTACAGTCAGTCACATAATAAAAACACACTTAAGAATCCGGACCTCCTAAATGTCAAGGTTCTCTCTTTGCTAGTCACTGTTCAAAGTCAAGATCTCCAGATCTCTAGTTTAAAAGAGTGACTTTGCGGTGTTACAAGAAGTTAGGTATTAGCTCCCCGCATAGTTTTATCGTCTCCCAACCAGAATGATGTAATATGTATAAATATGCTCGCAGTAAAGCACCGCAAAATAAGAACATTTTGGGTTAAACTTGTTTTTCTTAAAATGTAAACGCACACACATATTTATTATATATTATTTTTGCATTTATTTACATACAATGTATTTTTTTTTTCGAAATTAAATATTAAAACAATGTTCATCCATTAAGGCATATTAAAATAAACGTATAAATTTGGATTTGATATATTTTTTCACGAACTTTCATACTATTTGAAACCATTTCCCGCATTTACAAACAACTGTAACTATTTTCGTTGGGTTTATCAAAATTTTACTGACATAAATATAACATCTCTCTGTTTACTTGATTTGCAACATTTATAAAATTTAATTTTAGTAGGCCTACATAAATTGTGGTAATTAATAGCAACATTTCAAATTTGCTAAGTTTGTTTATTATCTTGAAGAGAAAAGACGAATAATTTTACTGATCTGAATATCTTTTTGCGTTTATTAATTTTTAACACCAATTTTGGACCCAACTGGTATGCAGTTTTACTATGTGAAGTGTAATATAAATGTAGTATAAACATTTTCAGCTACTTTTTTTAGAAAAAACCACAAATTGGAATTTTTTTTGCATGAACCAACTTAAACATCGCTATAGCTGTTACAAACGGTTGAAATAGTTATATTAAACTCATTTTACAAGCTGAAATTAGTGTTACCATAGACATTTATTGTACGAAGAAAGTTACATACATCAAGCATTTTACGTTGTCATAAAGTACTGAGTAATTGAAAAGATTGGTGCATACATAAATTTACCTTACACGATTGAACTATGGATTATAAGCACTGTGAACAGGAAAATGTGAAAGAAAAGAGTTATGGAAAATGTAACACAAGACCGGTAAATTTACTCAATTGAATATTTCATTACATTCAAATTAGAACAGTTATAGTAATTTATAAATTTTGACGTTATTGAAGTAATGTTTAAAAAATCCAAATACTTATAAAATGCAATAAATATACAAACGTTCAAGAGACTATTACGTTATTTACATCATAGATAACTCGCTAATTTACAAATAGCCTAAATGTTTACAAAGTGCCGGTCAATTCTTTGGTAATGCTAAT
>PNEQ01112943.1:78271-104531 GCA_003012365.1 Medauroidea extradentata
AAAAAAAAAAAAAAAAAAAAAAAACAGCAGTTCATCACGAAAACGAAAACTGACGTTAAGATGTAGATTTCACAGCGTATATCTCGTTCATGTGAAGTGATATTTTAATTAAACTGTCATTTTTTCCCACACAGAACAATCTAAGTAGATTTTAATTATTTAATAAGGCACGCGTAATATTATGCAATTACTCAATAAAAACACAGAATTAGTTTCCAGTGTTTTTTTTTTCGGTATGTCAAGTGTGATATTATTTAGAGACGGCATAAACTTAATTTTCGAGCATAAAGTTATCGTGGGTTTTTTTACAATAATACATAGTTTTGAAACGAATACATTTTAACTTTTGATATTATTTGTCTCTCTTTTTATGATTAATTTGTGCTAAATCGTGGGTAACTGTGAGCTTTTCTGTTAAGTAGCATAAGGTTTTAAAGCCACGTGAAAATTTATTTATATAAATTCAACCTGTCACGTCGATTTAAATCGTGGCAATATTTTACTGGACAAAAACGTAAACACGTTTAAAGCAACACATTCTTAGTGTTAAATGTTTTAAAAGTGAACACGCTAGATAGTAAAATATTAATTTTCCCGAGAAAATAGAGATGCTTACGTTTACACTACGATTCCATTAGAATAGATTACGTTGAATTCTCGCACGTACGTAAAATGTCCGTCGTTGATTCAATTAAAACGTCAATGGCCGAGATTTTCCGAATACTACAGGTTCGTTCGCGTCACGGTGACTGAAACAATCGCTACTTCGACAAATATAGCCAGAGACTGGAATATTTTGCGACAAGATGTTCGCACCACTTCGTTCCAATGCCTAAATGCACATACCTGCAACTCTGCTGCAAGGTCTGTGATACTGTGATTGGTTAATTTTAACTCTCAACGTGTTGGGGTCCTACATGCTACTAACGGGCTTGCTGCGGTGTCTCGCAGTAACCTGCGTCTGATTGGCACAGTCCAATTAGATATGTCTCTGCGCAAATTCACACAGACAATGATCGTTAAGTAGAGCTGCAGATGTGCACACAAAAATTCTTTGCGCGAAAACTTCCTTTCCTTAGTAGGGCCCAGTAATTTTTGCGAAAATATTTTTGCAGCACTTTGTTTCAGTGTCTTACGTGCGCACCTGCATCTCTGCTTTGTGGTCAGTGATTGGATGCCTTAACATACAACGTCTGGAGGTTAAACCCGCAAATCACAGACGTGACGTGTCACAGTTATCCGTGTACTGATTGGCACAGTCACATGAATAACGACTCTGCACAAAAACACTTTGCCAATAATCATGATGTTGAGCTACAAGTGTACACGCAAGACACTGAAACAAAGTGGGGCAAAAATCTTTTCGCGAAAACTGTCGGGTCCTAGTCCTTACCTATATAGCACCTACATATAGGTGATGGTATATCGCGAAAATGTTTTGTGCCAACATATCATTAAAAACACTGTACTTCTTGCAACATATATGATTCGATGACATACTTCTGACACAACGTAGCTGTCTGCAGACCAATAACATGAATCAAATATTACAATATCTGGATTCTTATTTGCTCGGTCAAATAGGGTAACAGCTCCAAGAACAAGTTAAAGCCAGTAACCTTCTGGTAAGCTGAACGTGTGTTGCAATCCAGCAAACATTCAAGTTTTCCCGCTATAAACTATCATTTCTACACATACAACATTTAAGGTAACGACTTCAGCGTTATCAAGAGGTATCTGAGTGGATAGAGTTGCTGCGTTAGATTGTGAGGCACAAAATCGGAGGAGCGCTAAGGGTGCGCTCACCAATGAATGTATTGCAGAATCAGCTTTACGCGCAAGCCTGCCGTGGAGTTCTTCACTCTTATTCTTTCTCCAATGGGAATTTTAGTGGTGGCCATACAATTTTTTTTGTAGGAAGTATGGCGTAATACTATTTTTTTAATGTTTTTATTTTGCAAATGGGGTTTGAATTTTCTTAAGTGCTGTAGTCAATTATAACAGTTTTAATAATTTTGAGGTGTCTGAGCAGTGGCAAAGCGTGGGCGATGTTCATAGTGAAGCATTGCTTAACAGAGTCTATACACAACTGTGAGTTGTTTATGGGAACATTAGCCTGGTGGGTGTGGGTAATTATCCTACCAGTAGCATTCACGAGCGTAAAAACGAATTCTCCAGTAACACGATTTCAGTAATAAGAAAATACGCTTATTGTTCGATTCGTGCAGGCATATAAATGCAACATGCATGTTGCATATATTTAGAACTAACGTAACTTCCCTCAAAATGCTTTCACGTTTCGCCACTGGACCTGATAAAAACCTTTTTACTAATCATGCTAAATTTTAAAATACCGTGACGTGGCTACAGTATTTCCGTATATAAGCAAACGTAATGCATTTCAATTGGTTTCATAAATAAAATAATAATCTAAACTCTTTGCAACACTTTGAATGCTCCTTTAAGAATGTTCAAGTGACAAAAATTATTTTCCAAATTTTACGTTGTAGTATGTAAAGTTTTACTGTGACATAAAATTTTACCAAAAAAAATCTTAACAGTAATGAAAAACTGTATTTACAAAAAAATAATAAAAGAGTTACACAATTTCGCTGTACTGGTTTTTCGAACAAAAGTGAAAAGTGAAGGTAGCAGATATGTTATAAAACAGCTCCATCAAATATCTTTATAATAAAATGTAAGAAATTTCTGGTAGATGTCAAATTATTCGGTATTATTAACTTGTATACCGTGTCTTACCTTGAAAACAAACAATACCTAAGAAATTCATATAACATTTTTTACCTCATTAACAGCCTCAAAAGTGAAATTTTCAGAGCTTTTAAGAATCAAAGAACGTAGACATGTAACAACAGAATGATGTAGTGAGAGAAAATGAAGTATGCTGAGAAATCCCTCCGGTCAACGACTCTCAAGCGGTAATCAAACCCGAAACACTATGGTTGTTGGCCCGTGATCTAATCACTACACCATCAGAGTCCTCGTCAACAAAATGTACACAAGCAGCAAGCACATCCTACACATTTAGCTATGTTTCCAGACTTATTGTATGATCATTAGAGACCCATACATTACGCTGGTTCAACGACGTGACGGCCTGGCTTCACAGCCGTGTGTAAACTCTATCTTCCGCAACTGGTTTATTGGTTGCTGCTCCAGTGAGGGGCCTGTCGTACGCCTGACAATGTAGCTCAGGACTCCGTAAGTGTTTTTATGCAGGTTTGCTTTTACGAATCCACAGCTCTTAAAGGGTTTGTTTGCTAGATATATTGGTTTTGTGCTTATATCAGTGTAACTTATTATAATGGAAAAAATTTTCACATCCAGGGTCAGCCATTACATTCATCAGTACTTTACAGATTTTTAAAGTTTAAATGTACTTTGTGTCATCCATAATTTCTGACATGAGACTGAAATCCTTCACAAATTAGTTAAACAATCGTTACGATCTCACAGATCACAATAGTACTGACAACAAGAAAAAATGCTGCATTTAAATTCCCGTTAAGATATTCTATATGCCTTGCTTGACCTTGTTTTTAGATAATTAATGTAATAGTTATGTTACCAACAAATTTTTCTAAATCCTAAATCTTAGGTAACTTCCACCTTAAGAACGAGTTTCATAAACAGTGGTCAAATAATAAAAATAAAACACATGTATATTAGTTGAATTCCTAACGTTTCCTCAAATGAATTCGCAGAATTTCCTGGTCTCTGATGATCATGTTGTGGGTACGAAACCACAGGATAACTGACCGTAGAGTTACTGACTGGGCTGTGGCAAATTATTAACTGTAGTTCGTACGTGTCACGAACACTATTTAGCTCCGCCACCTCGCCGCTTAAGCTGGCGTTAGCGGTCACGCCCATCGGGTACTATACCTCGGTAAGAAAAAAAACTTAGGATAGTCACTCCTTCCACCACAGGTATATCCACGTTTCAGAAGCTGTCGTGCAAAAGGATTACCACATAGGTGAGGTGTCAACGACTATGTCTCAGAACAAAACAATAAGAAGCGATATGATAGGGTATGTACATTCGTCCATATTGTCTGAGCACATGAACTTACTGGTTGGCTTTGTGTCGTGCTTGGCCTTAATTATGTCTCGCTTAAGGGTGTTCAAGTAGTAGACATGTATAATTTTGTATTTGTGTGACATCGTGTTAGTTTTATAGCCGCAACTTTTTACTGCGTTTTCCACTTGTGAACATTTTTTAGTTCTTATAGTCTTCCAAAATCGGCTTGTCAAAGTCAAAGTTTGAAATTACGGGAACACAGAAGTAACAAAAACCTGCTGACTTACTCGAATGAAATAATGTACACTGAAAATATATATTTTGGGTCATATGCTAAAATATTTCAAAGCACACAACAATGTCCAGTTGTATTATTTGTTTTTGATTTACATAAGTGAATAAAATTTTCATTAATTTCAGTAGTTTTTAACTCAAAGAAATTTCATTGTGTGTTTTAAATATTTAAGCATACGGCCAATAACGTCTAATTGTAGTATAAATTACTTAATTCGTGTATGTAAGTTGGTTTTGTTATTTATATGTTCCGGTAACTTGCAAATTTTGACTTCGACGTGCTGCTGTAGAGAGACTATGAGAACTGAACATGTTTACAAGTGTAAATGTAGCCGCAAGTTACATCTATAAAACGTACAATACGTCGTACAGATATTTTTGCAACTCGAACTCCCTTAAGGCTGGACATTAGTTGGCACATCGATATTTATAATTTTTCGAGATTCTGAAAATTAAAATGTTAAACCTGCGATTATACAGCAAATTCTATTTACTTTCGCTACAACACTGGTATCGCAATTGGGCTGTTCTAACGTATATTTAAATCGCAATCAGTACGGCATATTATGAACATAAAGATTCTAGACTCATTGAGGTGTAAGTATAGGTCAACACTTCAACCTTTTCAATTCAATTCAATTCAAATCAAATTTATTCAAATGTCAGATATGTACAAGTTACAATATAAATTTCATCGGATCTCCTTGAGCATTACTCTTGGTGGAGATCTTGAACTCAAGTTACAGTCTGGTTTGATGGGTTTGACTCTGACCAGGAAAACATGAGGACAATGTTGTGCATCACATCAAAAACAATCAAAGTATTACATGTAGAAAATAAATAGAATAATACAACATAATATATAAATTTATAAATTTATTGATAAGTCTAAGCAATCGTATCTTACAATGATTTACAGTTCAATGAGTTCAAGGCATTTAGTTATTTTGATCAATTTTTAAATAGCAGAGTCAAGTTACAATGTCTGAAGCAAGATCAAGAAAATCAGTTTATCTGCTATGCTAGATTACGAGGAGCCACTTAAGAAAAGAAATGCCTTGCAGCAAGTAGAGTATAAAGCTCAAGCTAGGAACAGTATATAAGCGGCCAACTAACAAACAATGAGGCTGAGGACAGACACATCCCTTGCAATACAAATACAAAAATCTACAATCAACAGTAATAGTAGACATACGTAGTGTCACACAAGTATGGAATGGCAGTAGCTATTATATGTTTGCAAAGTGCACCGGTACAGGCTTTATATGTGGAGCATTCCTCTATGTTTTAGAGTTGTAGCCAGTCACTCTGTGTGAGCAGTAAGGGTTCTTTCAGCTGCTTTCTGAATTTATATCTATTAGGAGCATCTTTTACTTTTTTTTGGGAGTTGGTTATATATTTGTAGCCTTGGAATGTCAAGGATGACTTACCTATTTGGGTATTGACAGGTGCCAGGTAGATATCACCAGCCTTTTTTTGTATTATAGGTGTGCATTAAACCAGTAGAGACCTCTGATAGGCAATATCCTACTATATACATAAATGTCAATGGCATGATAATTTTTTGGCAGGTTGAAGATGTTTCTTAGTGCTCTGTTTTGGGCTATCTGTATGGGTTTAATCGCTCTCTCAGATTCCTGTATTGAGATTTAAATCAATTTAATATGGAAAGTGAAGCTTAGCTTTAAGAATGCCATATCCTGACAGATATGTTGACAGGCCTGTTTACATTTGTTTCCATTGAGACCGTGGTGCTTCCTTTTGTCACACACGATTTCTGTAACAACTCATTCTTCTGACTCTCCAACTGCCCAAAGTATAATAACAATAAGTTCTTATGAAAAAAACCTTCAGCTTTCATAATTTTCAAACACTTGTATCCTTACATGAGACACCATGTACCAACTTTTCTAAGTGAGTGAGTGAGATATTTTGGTCAGCGCTTAACATCGAGGTCTTCAGCGCTGGTGAGGAATGACATGTCAGTATAGAGCAGCGATGGAATGAAAGGGCGGGGGAAACGGGAGATCTCCGAGAAAACCCGCCGACCAACGGTATCGTCCAGCACGATTCCCGCATGCAAAAACCCGGGGACTGACTCCGCCGGGAATCGAACCCGGATCGCTTTGGTGGAGAATTTCTAAGTAACGTGTACCGTATCCTTTAGGTTTGGGCCGAATATGTGATTCACGAAAACAACTTGCGTGTCGCCTCTCTGACGGACAGCTTGAAAAGAATCTCCGCTGTGGAACAGAGCTTGTTTTCAGAGATTCCTGCTATAATGATGGAACCGCTACCTCGCAAATTACTCTTACTCCGTAATCACACAGCGTAAATTTTTTTTGTACTCTTCCAACTTACCACAAGACTATATATATCCACTTGTTAGAAAAGTTTCCTTAAAATTGCGGACAACAACAGTGTTCAAACCATCTAGTATCTTCCTAACATTACTGCCACACTTCAATTTCTCAGTGAAGCATTCGTGGGTTAAACGGACGTTGTATTAATTTTATAATCTCTCCGTAGAAACATTTATTACTTTTTAACATTGTTCACTTTAATGCACTGTCTTACAAAATATTATTGTTTTCACTATTTGCGCTAGGACACTGTTTACCAAAAAAAAAAATGTTAAGAATTTCTGTATGGCGAGGCATTCGAGTAACGATTATGATTAATAGCAGTCAAGGCATAAACGTTACTAATTGATTTACAGTATGTATATTAATATATTAATGTACATATTTATATTTGTTCAAAGGGGTGGGCATGAACTTTTGTTAGGACACTATGCACTTACACATAAAGTTAACTTTAGAACACTTTTAAATGTTAATAAGATATCTTAAGTTACTACAGGTTTAGTTATTTGAGATAATTTTAGTTTATTATTCTGAATCAAACAAATAAAATTCTTTTAATCGAGGAAGTTAATATATACAACCATGTAAATGAAGTTAAAATCAACTGCAAATCAATTATAATTTCTGCGCAGTAAAGTTTATTATAATACGAGTCACTTAATGATGAAAGTTTTCGTTTAAATCCTGCCAGTTTACAATATTCAATGATTACTTAAAAGTTCACAAATAATTGTGTCGTTAGTAATACACGTCACTCAAAAACAATCTAAAAAATAAAATAGCTGCCCCGAACTTTCCAAAATACAGACATTTAATTCCTTAACAAAGTTTGACAACACTGTAATTCTTCCTTGGCAACATTTATGAAATTTAAAATACTTCTTTTCTCCTACAGGGACGGAATATAAAATGCGCTAACCTCAATAGATTAGAAAACCATTTATTTAAAATTTTGCGGACATTTTGACATATCACCTTACAGCCATATTTATTATTTAACTTTTTTTTTTAATATAAGTGCACAGAATGCTACAATTTTATGCTGAAAAATGTTAATCTTTTTAAATGTGTGATTTCACATAAAATTCCATATTTTAGACAGTTTCGTTTGGAAATTACGTTTCTAGAATTACATTGTTATTTGAAATAGTCCATTTTAAATTTATGTATTTGATATTTCATACGAACGTTTTAGTTTTTCTGAAACTCCTAAAGGAGTTAGCCTACGTAAAAAAGTTGTTGCGGGTTGCTTACATGCCCCTTAGTAGTGCAGTTGAATTAAACTGTAAGAAGTGAACTTTCACGTTTGCTAATTCTAGTTTGCCTCTTAAATCATGAATTATTTATTTGCCTCGGCTGTCTGAATATGGATGACTTACTTTGTTCCTTCTGTAATTAGGAATGTATGAGTTGTTATAATTTCAGAATTACCTAACTGAAATGAATTTAACACCTTCCAAACCCATGCGATTAATAATTTTCAGAAGTATAATTAAGTATCTTATTAGTTTAACTGATTTGTAATTTCAATGCTCACAACAGCAAAATATATAAACTATCTACCCAAACTTGCTTTATTCACGTATTTAATGTCTGAAATAATGATTTGGCCCACCCACATAGATTGACTAATTTTTTCTCACAGTGCTGGATCGTAAATGACGATTTTGCTGTTGAACAACCGGCAAAGGGAAATATTGAATTTCCACTACGTTCACGAAATTATGGAATTCATGAATATAATTAAACTTGCTCTCAATAGAACGCGGAGATTTACTCATCGAAAATAGGCTGTTGCCTGTTATTAATAACGACAGGATGTTTTGGAAACGCTTTGCCCGGATTCTGTTAGTTGCATAACAAGCAGACTACAGCTATGATGTAACGTACTTTCCAATTGATCAGTTACGAGTGCTATGGTATGTACTGTATTAGAATGTCTAAGATTGATAGCAGATCAAAATATTTGTTTAGGAACTGTACACCTTATCTGGAAGAAAAACTGCTTTACTTACGGTAGATAAGATGTCATAGTCTCGCTACTGATATTTTTTGGTAGTACACGTGTGCTATCGTAAGTAGAATGTTTTCCATCAGCCTTTCCCCATCCCTCCCATCCCCAACATCAATAGTACATGTTCACTTACATCAAATTTTTAGAGTTAAACTAAGTATTGTGGATTTAGTATCGTTCTCGATGTATTAGTTGGAATCCATTCAAGACATTTCGCTTTGTACTAACAGCATTAAAATTAACAAGGTTTCAATTCCGTAGCAATGGCGTCATAATTTCGATAACCGATGCGAGAAAAACAATGGAATGTTATAACAAATACACATTTTTTTGGCGTAACTACAGGCTGTGCAGAAGTCTATAAACATAAAGATGAAAGAAAACAAAAATAATTATCTGTTATAATTGTTAATTAAATAAGTTTCCTGTGTGGGGCCGCGGTGGCCGAATGGTCAGACCATTCGCCTCCCACCAAGGCGATCCGGGTTCGATTCCCGGTGGGGTCAGTATCCAGATTTTCGCATGTGAGAATCGTGCTGTGCGATGTCGTTGGTCGCGGATTTTCTCGGGGATCTCCGACTTTCCCCGCCCTTTTATTCCGGCGCTGCTCCATCCTCACTTCATGTCACCCCACACCATCGCTAAAGACCTCGATGTTAAGCGCTGACCAAAATTTCTCACTCAGGTTTCCTGTGACTGTTCATTACGTATCTTATTATATTGTTGTGCTATTAGACCCACTGTTTTTTTTTTTTTTTTTTGTAAAAATAATTTTGGCCCCAACCTGTTCCAATGCCGTACGTGGACATCTGCAGATTTGCTTCGTGGTCAGTGATTTGATGTTTTTAACCCTCAAGGTCTTGGGGTTCTACCTTCAAATAAATCAGTTATTTCAGGAACACCATATATCAGTTCCAAGAAACAACTGTTAATTAATAATACTGAACATTTATGTTTTGCTAAACCTTCTAAATAACGTACTGTAATGTAACATTTATATATACTACTGAGTTGAATGGTTGAGATAGGCGCTTTGAAGAGTAAATATGATAAACACTTGTAAAAATGTGACATGTAGTTATTCTCAAATAAGAGATTCAAATCACGAACTTGTGGCGTCGCTGTAACCTTATTCTAATTTTCACAGTCAAATCTCTTACGCATCTGCACAAAGACTTGCTACCAATAGCCATGAAGCAGAACTGCAGTAGTGTACGTAAGGCATTGAAAGAAGATGGTTCCAAATTCATTTCACTAAAAATCAGTAGCTCTACACATTGTTGTACATTACGTAGCTAAAAATCATCAATACAATCTCTTCAATGTATGTGACTGTGTTTCAGATATTCTTCGTGCTGAGGAAAAAGAATAACCAAGTGTCTGTACTGCACCTGTACCACCACACTTTGACGCCCGTAGAGACGTGGATATGCGTCAAATTCCTGGCGGGTAAGAGAGGAAGATGGCGTCATTGCGCTGTGTTGGGAATGTGACCACGTGAGCTCATTTCCCGTCTACGTAGCTCTAGTAGCAGTTGAGTAGATGAAGTACACTAGAGGATTTATCTTCTCTAGAAGAAAGGCTCATTGCATTTCACCGAAATGTGAAAACGCTAAGAATAGGAATTGGATGTGCATTTTATCACAACAAGCCGTGTATGTTTTATTGTACTGTATTATTCCAAGTAAATCGTAAGTGTTTCGACGCATGCATAGTATTAACAGAACTGATTTTCTTTCTTTCTTTTTCCCCCTTTATATTGTAACTTTTAAGTCTTTCTAATCGATTTTAGATTTTTTAAATTTATATCGATTTACGCAATTTAATTTTACCATTTTCTCAGTACAATGTAAAAAGTCCCTATCATTGTAAGTACGAACTTCACTTTCCAAAGATAACTAAATATAAAGTTTACTACAAATACCTATCTTAATCTCGCTAAAATTGTTCATAATATTACTTGCATCTCGATCAGTTTCCTTTTATCGTATGTAAATAGGTAAGAAAAATCTAAAGTTCTGTTTAAATTTATATTTTGCAGTATTACTGCTATAAAGTAAAAATAATACTCTACAGCATTTAAAATTGTTCAAATAAAATACTTACGTGGTTATTAGTGTGTGACACCGACGTAAATCTTTCAACTACTGTAGTACCTAAACTCGTAGCATATTTATTGATTTTGTGTGGACAAAATTAGCAAATTTTTTTACCTAGCATATTTTATCTGTCCGAAATATTACAAACCGGCTACTTTCTCTGTGTTTTGTTCTACATTCTCTCACATGTGTCTGCACTTTAAACGAATATACGTGAAAAATTTCAGCCGTCCAAGTTTTGTGGGCATGTTATATAAAAAAAAAACGTTAAAACTTCATTTTCGTGCGTTTATACTTTACAAATTTTTTTTATGGAAACAGTTTTCTAATTTTAGTCCTCACCATTTTAGCATAGTTGGACGAGGTATTGGATCCTGTTAATGAAGTATTTTTTAGGAGTTTATATGATTTAATCAACTGTCAGTTGAGTGCAGTAGTATTCTAAAACAGAGATCAATACATTTAATTTCTTCTGCATTTGTAGATAAGCGTAAATCTTATAACTTGAGAAGATGGTTTATCGCGGAAAAACATTACTGTATGCTAGGTTTAAACGTGCGTTCAGCGTATCCAAAGATGACTGGCTTTCGCTTGTACGTAGAGCCGTTGCCCTAATTGACTAAGCCAATAAGAATCTCGCTCTTGTAATATTTGAAGCCTATTATTAGTCTATAGACAGCTAAATTGTGTCAGACATTTAACACCCAATCATACATGTTGCAAGAAACCACAGTGTTTTCAAGGGTATGTTGGCATAAAATATCACGATATACCATCATCTCTACTTATAACGTATATTTTGTTTAAATTAACAAATAATGAAAGTAATTTTGCAATGTTGCGTGCGCCAAAGGTTAAAGTTATAAAATAACATATAATTGTATATTGATGTTCGTGGCTTTTAGTTTTATTTTTTAAGGTAACAGAAAAACCGAAGCATTAAAAAACATTGTAGAGGCTATAATTTTGAAACCAGACAGGTAATGAGAGTCTACCCATATCCGCACTTGAGCTACAGTACACGGTCCAGTTTCCACAATTCAGTACGGAATTCAAATAAAAGATAAAGAAAAATACTAACGCAGTAACTTTGTTATAAACAGCCATACAAGAGTGAGTGAACGAGTGATTTTTTTGTTAGCGCTCAACATCGTGGTCTTTAGCGCTGGTGAGCGGTGACATGAGGTGAGTATGGAGCAGCACCGGAATGAAGAGGTGGGGGAAACGGGAGATCCCCGAGAAAACCCGCCGACCAACGGCATCGTCCGGCACGATCCTCACATGCGAAAATCCGGGCAACGAACCCGGATCGCCTTGGTTGGAGGCGAGTGATCTGACCACTCGGCCACCGCAGCCCCACAACAGCCACTCAAGTAAACCCCACGTAGCGAGAGGACAAGAAGCTTGCCAGTCAGATCTATCCGGAAGCTTTTCATAATAACTTTGGGATACTAACAAAGACACGTTCAAGTTATCATCGCCGTTGAATAGCTGTTGTGGAAATAATTCGTAGTATTTTTTAACTCCAGCTCAAATACCTTATGACTAGGACTGAATGACCCTTATTAAGATTTTAGTTACACAGATAACTTCTGAATCTAGACGCCATTAAGTCAAAATTTACCAAAAAATAACTCACTTGAAACTACGCAAGTCTTCGATGAATTTCACAACACATTTCTTACAATTAAACTGTATGGTCACATTTGAAAAGTTAACAAATAAAATCGCGCGGTAAAAGTAAGGGTGCCAGCTGGTTTTTTACGAGCAAGTGTGACGGAATACGTCACATTATTGTCAGTATCACAGTTATTATTAACTCGCGTGTATTTTTTTTTTTTTTCAGGTGAGGGAAAGTAGCCCCAAGTATCAAACTTTTGTGAAGCTGAAAGAATTGTATTCAATTGTCCGTATTTTATGTTCCAGGTGGTCATGGAACCTTCTCGAACCTCATAAACAACATTGTCCATGTCGTCATGTACTTCTACTACATGGTGTCGGCAATGGGTCCTCAGTATCAAAAGTACCTGTGGTGGAAGAAACACATAACTTCCGTCCAACTCGTAAGTACATTGCTGCATCGGTGCCATTTCAACTCGTGGCACACATGTTGGCGTTCTATTTTCGGCCCACAAATTAACTTACGTCATGCGTCAAATCGACGTTGATTATGAAATAAAATAAAACTACTGAAAACAGAAGAATTTATAAACCCGTCACAAATATTTTATCATATCAAACTACAAATAATATTGGTTTGATTATAATAGCATAGGTGTAGGTCGCATGAGAAACACCATAGTGCAACTACAAGGATTTACTTACAGTTAACTGTTTTAAAGTCTGAACATAAAAGGAGAATCAGATTAACATATATAACATTAATATATATAAGTAAATAAACATATTCAACTTACGTACAGCACATATTATAATGTTAACTGGCATTCTATATTTTATAGTGCCAGGAAATTGCGACCTTGTTTACGTCATTCTTTCATTAAATTCACTGACTGCACAAATAAAAAATAACAGTAACTAGAACAATTTTTTTCCCATAAAGCAAAGGTTAAACAAAATTTACATACCGTGAATCAGGGTTACTTTGATCCTGCTAGGTAACTATATTCCTCTCATAATGTTAAGGTTTTTTTTATTTAATGAAGAAATGTCACACTTAAACTGGATGAATCAAATGTAATTTTTAAATCAGTTGGCTGCAATTATCTATTTCATCACTTAACCTCAAAATCAACGTATTTAATAGGATAGTGTTAAAACGCATTGTGTTTACGTTAATCACAGAGTCCATATATTTTGATTCATAAATTTTGCAATGCACATTAACTTTAAAATATTTATTTAACCCATGGTGACACGGCTATATGCGAAATCTAAACCTTATAAAGAACATGTGCGCTTTAATAACTAAAATTTTTAGGTATATTGTAAGTACTTATTAAATTTTACAAATTAAACGTTACATAAATTATTGGTATGTTTTATGTACAATATTCAATTGTATCTAATCGCATATTACTGTCCAAACGCTAAACTTGAACACTCTTCAGAGGGAACCAATGTTATCAATCAGTTCTCTCCGTAATAGTTGGTTTCGTTTCTCTCTTAATTTTTTTCTCCTACGTTCCAGTACATCGCAGATATTAACTACTTGGTTTTCCTTACAGCGGAAGAGGAACTGAAAGCTCAAGAAGAAAAAGTTAACTTTGTTTTTACTTGAGTAGAATATTGCTGCTCTATTGCACTCTAATACCGGTTACTTAAGCCCGATTATCATGTTCCCATGACGCGATATTTACCCAAGGATACATTCACCAATCTCTACAGCCTTAAGTTCGAGTCACAATGAAGTTAACATCGAGCTGGTCAAGCATCCTTACGTTGCGGAATAGTTCAGATAAACCTGCGTTTGCTATTTATAAACTTTTCCGTAACGCAAAGATAACTTAAAGAGCGCAATGTTAACTTCGTTGCGAACTAAGCTTTACCTTCCACCGAGCGCAGGAGTCGAGTTGTAATGAAGTGAAACACTCTCCTTCACGTGTTGATCAGGTTCGAGTCCCAGTTCGACCAACTTGATTTCGGTTTACCAAATGCAACTGCTAGGTATATTCCGCACTACTACACGTCCGGGTTTAACTTTTCTCCCGCCTACTTCGCCATTAGTTAAGTTTCCTTCAACATCAGTGTAAACAAGATATTAGGGAATTTACAGGTTTTTCACCTGTACTGGAATTTCTATAGATGTATGGAAATTGTTGTCGTTTTACTGTGTAAAAATAGTATGTAGCATAGTTTAATAGTGGGAGATATAATGTGCGTATGATCTCTGCTGACATTATATATATGCTGAGATTATATGTATACATATATATACATACGTATTCAATTCAAAAATAAAATATGATGATAGATATTGAATAATTTTTTTTTCGTCATATGACAACCGCTGGTAGATACATACATTATTTGTTATCCTGCAACAATTGTAAGATAATTTAAAACGTAATGAATATCTAGGAAAGTAAAACAAATGTCTGAGAATATTGTTTAGAACATGGAACATGAATAGTTTCCCGAAATTCTTCTTACCAACACTGTAAAAAAAAACTTCCTAAACCGTAATGGAAGTTTTTAATGCATAGGCCTACACAGAATAGGATACTTAGAACGCTACAACTTGGAAACAGAGCAAATGTCGATGATTGTTATTAAACGTCTGTCTGTCTACATCAGTATATATTTGATAGTTCCCTAGAAATATATAGTGATTATACCATTGATATATGCGAAACAATGTTATCATACTTAACTTTCGTAACACTCATACATTTGTGTAGTAAATGTACAAATAACTCTTTGCAGTGTACCTAACATTCTCCTTGGTACGTGATATAACTTCTGCTGAACGTCTTCCTCATTATCCAATAGTTCAAGACAAAGGTCGGTTGAGAACCACGTTCGCCGTCTATGACGGTGAGTGTATACAAATTAACGACGGCGTGACCTCTTGTGGCAGAGGTCGCAGAGGTGCCGGTGGTTCGAGCACTTTCGGACGACTAGTCACAGAATAGCCTATGACGCAGAAGCGAAACTACCGTACATGAGACAAATTCAAGCCACACGACACTGGCCAGCAACGTGACGGAAAGTCAATCGGAATCGCCGATGTTAGTCTGCAGATTAACACATTAGAATGAGGTATTATCAACAAAGAGAGACCCACAGAATGACGTAAACAATCAACCACAAGTGCCATGTCTATAAAGTCTCGTGCAGCCATTCACCTATCGAATTCACTTGCGTCGAAGAAACCGCGGTGTTATTTCGCTTCTGTGTTTCTCCTTTCAGCCAACCTTGTTCAACTTGGTAATTTGGTATTTAATAATGTCTTATGGTTAATTTACAACACTGTAAATAACCACTTGATTCGCATCCGTAAGAACTTTAAAAATCTAATAATTGGAATAAAAAAGTATTTATACTTAAAATCTAAACTAATAATTTATATTATTAATGTAGTTGTAATTTACTACAAAACATTTATACAAACTATAAACGTATTTTGGACATACGCCATTGTAGCAAATTGTGTATCACAAAAAAACAGAAAATACACACAACCGAACAGACAGTAGCTGCAGTATAATCTGTGAAAATGCTACTCCACTGACACAAGAAACAAACAAAATCAAAAGAAAAACTAAAGTATCGGCATTCATAGTTAGTAACAGAAATGTATTTAGACAGCAAAGCACAAAATTTAAAAACATTTGGTTATCGATCATTAAAGAAGATGTAAATTTTCAACGATAAGAAAGCTACAGCCATCATCACAAGAAACCATTAACCAATAACAACATACTATCACCTGAGCAGCCAATCAAGGTGCTGCTCAGACTGTATATGTACCTGAAAACGGAGACAGATAGCAGTCTCCGAAACATCGCATTTTGTTTTGTCGCAGGGAGACCATTGTGTTCGTCAGTTTATTTCATTGCCGTACTGTCCACAGTTACAATTTTATTTGTTATTCGTCCGCTCTCTCAAAGTTGCTGTGTTTCTGCTGTGTCGTCTACATCCAGATTGTTGTCGTTCGTCTTGTTTTTATCTGCTTATTGTTGTAATTATTTTTGTCTGTTGCTTCGTACTTACTGATGGAATTTCCTTTTGTGGAATGATCTGAGTTTTTTTTTTCTTTGGTTCGTTTTTTGGCGTTTGGGTGTTCGTTCGTGTTATTTTATTGTAAATTACTGATTGAATTCATTTTGGAATTGTATATGTTCACCTTTGTTTGCCAGTTGTATACAAAATCCTTTTGTTTGTTTACTTTTCTGTTCGTTTGTGTGTATTTTCTAATATTCTGTGAAACTCCATTTGCTACAATGGCGCACGTCCAAAATACTTCTTTAGTTTGTAACTTGCCCCCATTGCAAGAATCGTTAAAATAACATAAAAAACACTGAGTTCAATAAAATTTGTAAACATCGCTGGATGAATGGTCACATTACAGAAACCACACTGTAATCCCACATCATACTCTATACTTCAAAATCACTCATTTTGAAGTTTAATGAAATAACTGATTTTGTTTATACAAACGTTACGTTTTTACTATTTAACCAGTTTCCTTACATTCAGGCATCATCCATTTAGTACCTACATAAAAAAAGAATTATGAGACCATTTAGTTAACTACAACTGCTAAGTAGTCAAGGTATTACATTTCTGCCGAGCCAATCACATCTTATGTAATAACCGTAAGATGAAATAATTGTGTTTGCCACCATTGGCAAATTAATTGTTAATGTTCATGGACAAAAATTAAAAACAACTGATAGGTTTATTACCTAAAACAGATAGGTAACGATGTCATTGCGTGTGAAACAATTTGTTTACTTTTTTTTTTTTCAAGCATAGAATTTGTACTTCAAAAAGTACTCACCGCAAAACGCAGTTACGAGCTGGGCTTTTACAAAGCCTGTTTATTTCAAAACAACCCGTACTTTCAAGTCAAAAGGTACGTTTATTCTGCTTATAGTCTACTCTTTGTAAACCGGAATGTATCAAAGCTGAAATTAAATTTACCTTTACGTTTCACCATTCGATAGCACACGTCAGGAAGGCTGCATTGAAATTTTTTCATTAGCAAATTTGCAAGGTAGATTTATAGAGCCACGTAGATGTACACAGCATTACCAGAAGTCAACTTTGTAAAATATTTTCTATTTTAACAAAAAAAAAATATTGTTCATAAGCTATCAAAACATTTTAGTCAGCTATTATCGTAAAATGTCATATCTATATAGGCCCACTGTGGTTGAAACATTTTTTTATTCCTATAAAAAGTGTAAAACTTATTTATTTATCAGAGTACAAAACAAAATCAATTTCAGCACACTATTTTATTTAAATATTTTAGTGGCACTTCAAACAACCATAACGTAATTCACAACAAATCCGTTAGAAATATACAGAAAAAGTTTATATATATAAATTGCAGTAGTGGTTTATCTTTCGGCAGTCTTCTAAACTATGCAAAACTTTATAACTGTCACTTTAACATTACTGTTTTAAGTAGTTTTTAAATCGCATGTAAATGTACCAATTAACTGGAGCTTAGACTAGACAAGACAGAGAATTTTGTACTTTGATTATCTTCACTCTTCGAATTCACTTTCTTATGTTGTTTGGAAATTCAAATTATTGCTGGGACAAATGTCTCCATGCAAATTGTTTAGGGAGATTGGTTGCCGACACTTTAGGATAGAAGCATTTAGGTACTTTGGCCAGGTTGCGAAACATTTTACCATGCTGAACATTTACTGGAAGATTTTTTTTTACATTGACTCTTGTGGCGTAGAATACATTGAAGAAGATCGTATATTGAGAAAGAGAAAATTGAAGTTTTTGTCTCGCTATACATATGAAGGTTCAAGAAGGAAACATTTCCAAGCACATTTTTGCATGTTTTAGGAAAGTAATTTAAACGTAATAATACTCCAACACATAAGATACTTTTGTTTGCTGATTAGAGTACGTTCTTTCATGTACAATCTTATAATTCGCCTGGAGTGATTTCAGAAAACGATGTGAAGAAACCAATACAGTTCTCGGATTGAGAAACAAACTCTGGTACTCCAGAACGAAAGTAAAGTTTACAGCTGTACGGCGCCTTGCTCGGTTGCACTATGGAAATTCTTATTTTAGCATATCGTCGTTCATTTTATGAAACATTCTGTGCGACAAAATTGGCTACAGTTCCAATATCTCCTTGTGGTTAAAATGCATTGTTGAATATACCAGGAAACGGAACATGATATCTCCTATGTGTTACCCGAAATAGTTGCTGCTACGATATCTGCTATGTATCCAAATCGCACATAGGAGGTATTGAAAACATTTGTGACTGTCAATTCTGTTGGCACGTGACATAGGTTCATAGGAGATTTCAATCACATGTGCCATATCGGCATACTCGTATGAGTGTCATTCGTCAAGTTGTTTTGGAGTTTATTTTGTCAACTTGTAATGTTTTACATACACGGAAAGTATCAGTGGTCGTATTTCAAAGAAACATTGTGGTTGAAATTGATTGATATAAGCGAACACACGTTCAACGAAAAGATGGGTAAAGAAGAAGAGAGGCATGGAAATCACTGTTGAACAACAGCACCTTCACGTACCTGTAACTCTACAAAGTGCACCTACCAAGAAGGAACAAAATGCTCATAACAAGAAAAGAAAGAAGCCAAAAATTATTGGAAGAATAAAACAATGGTTGGGATTGCTTCCGAAGGTGCCAAGTCACTATTGTAGGAAATCTTCATAGAAAATCTATGTCGAATCTTCATTTAAGTCTGAGCTTCGTTTGTTAAGTGTTTATAAGGAATGGTGTGAAGAGAACAACATCGTGCCTGCATCAAGAAGTACGTTCCATGATTTTGTGTAAGCGGAAAATATAACCATTAATTTCCCTCGTAAGGACCAATGTGACATGTGTTGCAGCTATAAAGTGAGTGGAGTTACGAAAGAAATATGCGAATCACATATTAAGAGAAAAGGCAATGCTAGAGCAGCCAAGAATCTTGCAAAGTTTCCTGCAAGTGAGGTAACCTGATTCTTACGATGGATCTGCAAAGTGTGCTATTGTGCTCAAAATTACTCAGCATTGTACTACAAACAGAATTTACAATTCCACAATTTTACAGTTTATGAGCTGAACAATGGTGACGTCAAACTGTACGTTTGGAACGAGGCAAATGGGAATGTCACCTCCAATGAGTTTGCAACATGTATAGTTGATTTTGTTTCGAAACCACCGGAATCAGTCTATAAAATTACGCTTAATTCAGATGGCTATGGATACGAAGACCGTAATAGGATCAGTGCTCTCAGTGATCTAACACAGAAAAAATCGCTATTGATTCAATAACTATTTCTTGAGAAAGGCCACACAATGATGGAGGCTGATAGTGTTCATGTTACATTTGAGAAATACTTCAGACCTCCAATACACTCCCCATCTGACTATGTGGCTCTGATGCGACAAGCCAGGCCTTCACAGCCATACAAAGTCAATGTCTATGACTACTTATTTTTTAAGAATCATGAGGAGGGGTCATATCTAGCCTAATACCACTTCGGCCTGAGAAGAAAGCTGGGGAACCTACTGTCTGCGACATAATGGCTCTGAAAATTCTGCTAAATTGTGATTTTTTTTCAAACTGGATCACACTGCTGAATATGAATCACTACTACAGAGGAGGAGGTCTGCTAGCACTGTCAGGAAGTAAGATTCTTATAATTCGAAATTCAAACACCTTCAGGAAATGAAAGACAACATAAAGAAGGACCATCAACGCTTTCAATCATAGTCTTCCTTTAAAACCTTACAAGGAGAAGACATGGGAAACAAAGTTCAAAAGCAGTAGTGTCATTATATTGTGTAACATCACAGTGAAGATTGTATCTTGCATAGACAATGTGATCATGTCCATCCTTATATCATGCCCCTAGTAGACCATGATTATTAGCAGCATGGTTTAGGGTTTGTATGTGAATTGTGTGTGTGATTTGTCACGTAATTAGACGACATGACCATCATTATGTCACGCTTCTTGGCGACCAAAATGTAATATGCGTACAGCATGGGATTTTGGTGTTCTTTTTAATTGTGTGTATATTCTTGACACTGACATTGTGGTATCCACTGAAAGACGAGAGTGTATTATTGTTTGGGGTGTTTATAGTCACTTTGTTCCCTATTGAGCATGCTGTATTAAAGTGGAACTTGATTAATCAGTATATAAGAATAGCTCCTATGTTTTCCAAATCAGCAGTTTGATACCTCCTGTGCCAAACTACAAACAATGTTTTAGAGTTATTTTTTCTGTGCCTGTGATTGTACTACAGTTACACAGATGGATAGAAAGATGCTGCAATGACATGTTACAGTAGTTGCTAGCAAATACCATAACACTGTTAGTGTTTATATGTTTTTCGTCTCTTCCGAAAACTTTTGATTATAACACATAGGAGATTTCGTAAAACCAGTGACGATATTTACAGTATGAGACCACTGACATAAAGTAGATGAATTTGGAATGAATATAAATGATACAGAACAAACGATTTCTTGCATATCTGCCTATCTATCTATTCTCTGGTATAAGCTCCGAACACTTAAATTAAACTCGGGTAGCCAAAGAGGCTAAAACCCACTCACGGTAAATAGGTCACTTGAACACACGTCTTATGGCTTATTTTCAGCGAAATCATATCTTATTATTGCACGTAATTAAGAACATCGTGTTTGAAAATAAAGTTGAAAGTAATGTTTATATTTTCATACGGCGGAAATATAAAAAAATAACTCAAACAAGGATATTCAAGTGCTCACATTATGATGAACGACCTATAGCTGTGCAGTGCGCGGCGCGAGGCAACTGGAGCTTGAAATCCGTTTTCGCGGCTAACTGTTGGCGTTAAGGTACTCGGCTCCCGCCACAATGAAAGGGAAAGTCGAGAGGTAGCTGCGAAACCGGTTATGTCCGTCGAAATGAGCCTGGCCTACTTTTTACGAGCGGTGGCGTGACCAGTTCGCTGGACATTCCACATTCTTCGCCAGACGAAAACACGGCAACCGACCATTCGCATGCTGCAGGTCCATCTCTCGTCCTCTCTTTTTAAAGAAGGTCTGATGACTGTAAGGAGAACACTTTGCCAAAATTAAAACTCCAATTTATTGTTAAGCACATAAATTTTAACAAACGTTCAGTAAGTTCAGTATGAAAAGAGATTTTTATACATCTTCGAATATTTACAAAACGTAGGAATAGTTTATTTCCTTGATATTGTATACCGTTACCCAGTAACCAATGTTTAATCAACTTCAACTAAAAATAAGTAAACGTAGATATGGATCGTGGTATGTATCTTACTTGGGAAACTAGTGAAATGTGCCACATTTTTAACGTCGTTGAAATATTCATTCACGCGTTTTCATACAGCACTATGGCTATGTGTGTTCGTAATTGTTTAAACACACATTCGTATTATTTATGTAAAACTGCCAACAAAAGGGAATTAGTAAATTGAAAATGTTTTTTTCTTTTCGACATTCCAAATTGTCTTCTCATAAGTTAAGTTCCACTATACCTTCTTTTTTATTTTTCGATATCGAAAATATCCCGCTTACTTGTCAGATCAAAGCGTATTGTGATGGACGGCCGGCACTAACAAGGCGAATATTTTTAATATGAAAATTTTGTAAATTCTAATAATAAACGTCCACCTCAATTATGAGTCATAAAATTATGCAGTGATCTATGTTTGTTACAGCAGAGAAAATAGGCATGATTATAATGTAGGTTATGTTATTCTATTTTTTGTTTCCCCTCTTCTATAAACCATTTTTAACCGACGCTTCAAATACCTATTCTTTTATTTGAACTGTAGAGTTAAAGCTGGACTGGTTTTGCAATACTTTTCAAATGTTACTTCCCTCAGGAAATAGGAATGCGATTCTTTGCGTGACATATCACGTCTGACACACCTGTATTTCAGAATTACATAATAGGGCAGCTGGTGGAAACGTTGGTTAAGTTACAGTACAGTGGAAAGTGAAATATTGCTACATATCCTCTTCTCGTTACACTATACATACATGCCTACATGACTCTCTTCATTGTATCGTCAGTACACATGTTGATAATTTTAGTTTAAAATACAAAAGTGTTACACCACAGACATTTGAAGGACGGAACTAAAGAACGTATATTACTTACTTTAGCGACTTGCGTGGTCAACATTTGTAACTGAAGATAAATCCTAGTACGTTGTTTATACAAGACAACTGCAGGTTTAGATTACGAGAAACGTGTCGTTGAACAACCACTGTAAAACCCATATTGTGACAAAATTCTTAACGTCTCCTCCATTGTCATACTAAATTTGGTGACACTAAAATTAATTGATGCAAATTGGACGTATCACTAAAAGCAGCCTTGCATTAACTTTGAAGTTTATGAAACAAAAAGGATATTCAACTACAGCACTGTATCCAATGTGGAATCATACTTATGATAAACAACGGATATTTAAAGCTTTTGTTTACGGTGAAAAAACTTTAGATTGGCACCTCTCTAACTATGAAGATCATAACAAATACGGGGCCGTATTTTCTGTTTACTCGTCTACAATCTGATTATATTTCATGTCACCAAATGCAATGCAGCATTATCGCGACAGCCGCAGTTATGTAAAAGTTACAACAATTCTACATGTATTTTTTTCTATTTACTATAAATAATATTTAAAGACATATTATGCGGGTGGGAACTATTTTGGAAAATTTTGTTTCGCGTGACTAGTTACATAGCTGTATTACTACTTTGTTAATATTACTATGTTGTCGATATTTCACGTAACCAAAACAACATCAAAGTATACTCACATATACTACGTGGAATAAACATCCAGTGCTAAAAAAAATTAAACGGTTTACCTCAGAAGTGCAGCGTTCACAACATTAAAATTGGTTTGCCTTCCACTCTATAAGATCTTAGGCTATATCGTCTGTCTTAACATATAAATAACTATTAAATAAAGGACCAACTAGAGTTTGAATGTTTTCCACTAACTACAATAATTAAATCAACAGAAACGCATTGCCATAAAAGTAAAGTTAGTAAGTTTCCCCGAATGTTAATCGGCGGTAATACTAATATCAAAATATGACGAGAAAGAATTGACACTAGAGTCATATATGTAATGTTGGTGTGTTGATGATTAAATTCAGGCGTTTTTTCAGATCTCTGCGAAGATGCGTCGAGCAGCACCTACAACTAGACAACCATCTTAACACGACGGTAGTGATATGCTGGTTGCAGCTCTTGCAGGGAATAACAAGTAATAAATACACTTCGAGTGTAGTAAGGCTGCAGATAGGATGACCACAAATAAATTTAATATTGGATTTAAAGGGAGAGTAATAGGTCCGTTAGCCTTTCTACACTCTTCCTTTTTCTCTACAGTAAACATACACAACATCCTTTTCAGCTTAAATTTACAATCATAATATAAATGTGAAAACATATATTGCTGTGACATTATCTAAAAGTCTTTCAAGCCGTTCAAGAGTAAAAATTTTATAATTTAATATTTGCTCAAAATGGCGACAGTTTTATTGGCGTTACTAGTGACTACATTATCTTCCTATAGAAATTTTTATAGTTAATTGTATTTTCATAACGGTATTTCAGAGACAGAAATTGAATGTTACGGCAGCACATAACCAATGAAAACCAACAGACTGACAAGAAAATAGCTAAGTTACAATGCCAATAAATGTCACGAGCTACATGCTTAAAGTTAAGAAACCGTAAAACAACTAATTTTATTACATTTTTAAAAGTTTCCAATAGTAAAAGACTTTTTTACATACCTACTTTAGTTATTGTTAACCAAAGAACACCCACTCAACACTCAAATCCCTAAAACATAAAAAAACAAAATATATACATATGTGCATATATTTTCTTTGCAGTACAAGTTTAACTTCTGGATGTACTAAACGAATATTGCGATACATCATCCACAAAAGTTTTACACAATATAATTTAACTGAACTTCAGTTACATCATTAGTTTTATTTTCATAAAGTATATTTACTCCAAGCATCGGTCAAGTTCGGTACGTTTCCGGAAAAGAGGGGCCGAGCGAGTTTTGGAAACATGTTCCTCAATTACAGACGGCGCAGGCCGGCGGAACGCAACAACGCACGCCCACGCAAAATCCGGCCACGCAACGTTGCGCGCGCCACCGGTTGCGTCAAACACCTTGCGTGAGTGTGCGCGCGCGCACCTGTGGATCGCCGGGCATGTTAGGCGACCCGCATCGCAGTGTCGGTCCCAAGAGACTGGCCTATTAAACCAGGGGGAGGAGAGGGGTGAACATGCTGCTGGGGAGAGTTGCAACACCATGGTGCGGGTTGAGCAACGTCCTAGACACGGTCGATCTTGGACAACCCCTCCCTTTCCCCCTCTCCCAAACCCCTGCATCCGTTGGCTGTGCGGGAAGATTCGTGTGACAAGATGTGCGGGCCACGGTCAAAATTGCAACATCCAGGGAATTCCACTAAGAAGCTATACTTGAAATGTTATGAAAATAATTAATATAGGCCAATATTCTACTTCATGTGGTTATGCACATAAGCTAAAGCTAAAGGGACCTTGTAAGTTAGAGTGGTCTTCAAACCACTGCGTGACTGACTCGATGCTCAGAAAATTTTACTGCAATGCTGGGGATCGCGATCAAGACAGTTTTGCACATATCAATGTTGTATGCAATATTTGAAAATTACTTGTTTCTGGAAACTGATAATTTTTTAAGAGTAAATTTTTTTTCGATTGATGAATTTCTAAGGGAAACGTTTCATGCACATTGACGCAGTAAGCCAATGTACTATCTGTATCTTAGGTCAGCCGATAACCGCGCACCTTCACCAAGCTAAATGCGTGCAGTTCATTGTAAACGAGATTGTAAAGTTCTGTAGAATATATCTTGAATTTGTTTCGTGTTCTGGTTGACAACAGAGAAAAATGATTTCCTGTAGTAAAAAATATTATGCAAACACGTGCGAAGAGTTGAAACATCATAATTAGCTCAGTCAATAGGAAAGGATCACTTCAGAACTAGCTTAGTCCATAAAGAAGGCAAATTCAGAACATTCAGTCCAAGAGAAGGGCAACTTCAGAACTTTCTCCCTCCAAGAAAAGGACAACTTCAGTATTAGCTCAGTCCATAGGCAAGAGCAACTTCAGAACTTGCTCAGTCGAAGAGAAGTACAACTTCCGAATTAGCTCCGTCCATACAAAAGCGAAACGTAATAATTAGCTTACTATATACAGAAGGGAGACATCAGAATCAACTCAGTATATACCTAAGAGAAAATTCAGAATTAGCTCAGTACATACAGAAGGGAAACATCAGAATTGGTATAGTCCATTGAGAAGGGCAAGAGACATTAGTCAGGGCTTAAGAGTGATCTGCGCCAAAATATTCGTAATTTCATAACTGTTTCAAGCACTGTCCAACTCTTACAAATTACACTAATAGTAATTTCCCACAAATATAGTATTGCATGGTTCCATAGTTTTCGAACAACTTCATGTTAAAGTAGGGGTTTAACTATTCTCACTACATACCCGAAGTAAATCACAGTTCTAACGATACGAATGAAATAATTTGCAGTGAAAGTGGATGTATTAAGCTACAGAATGACACATTTTTTACTTCACGTATAAATTATTTTTAAATAACGGTACTAAAGATGTGCAAACATTTAGGTACATTCAGAATTTTATTTTAAATACAAATAACTTTTCATAACTTGCAAGGTAATTAATTTTGAGACTATATC
>PNEQ01112943.1:104631-131486 GCA_003012365.1 Medauroidea extradentata
CATCTCTGCTATGTGGTCAGTGATTGGATGCCGTAACACCCAGCGTGTGGAGGTTAAACCCGCAAATCACAGACATGATGTGTGACAGCTATCCGTGTACTGATTGGCACAGTCAAATGAATAACGACTCTGCACAAAAACACTCTGTCAATAGCCATGAAGTTGAACTGCAGGTGTGCACGTAAGACACTGAAACAAAAAGGTGCAAAAGTCTTTTCGCGAAAACTACCGGGCCCTAGCTATATCCTATAAAATGACAAGTATTAAATCATAATGTTTGAAGAAAAATAAGAGCCCGCAAAAAGGATTTAATACAACGTTTAGATACACACTTTAAAATTTGACCTTCAATGTCTCAGTTCCAAGTAACCGTTCGCTTCTGCTTTACTACGGCCAATTATAGGTCGTTTGGGGTGGAATATTAATTTTGTTATAGTAACTTTTCTTATGAAACATTCCTTGTGTCTTGTTACTTAAAAATGGGAAACTCTGGTTTTCTCCAACTGAAATAAACTACATGAGACTTCGGCATAGTTCCATTTGCAAAGTTCTGTGTATCTTTTGTTACCTATTTCGTTTCCTTTGTGTACTAAATGTACCCAACGTAAGATTTAATATATGTCAAGATAAGTAATCGGTTTTTAAATCGGAATTTAGTGAACATGCAGGAAAAATAAATATAATTTTTTAACCTCATTCAACAAACGTGGTAATCAGACAGAGACTTGTACATGTAATTACTTAACCATACATTCACAAAAAATTTAAATATTTGTGGATTGAGTTAAATTCTGTCCTGAGAACGACGTGAAGTCAAGGAACTTAAAGTATGTGTGCTCTTGAGTTTCAAATATATACATTAGTAATACTTTTGTTAACTGAAAGGAAAATAAATAACTTTGCGTTTTCATATGTTAAGATTAATATACGGTTTAGTTTTCTCACAGATGAAATCAACATATTTCCCTTAAAATATTAAAAATATCCACAGTTTATGTGGTCGGTATTATATTTCATAGCTGTAAGACAAGACATTTTCGTAACTTACAACGTAGCGTGTGTTTAACAGAAAAAATAAATTTATAAAGTAATATCTAAAACAACACAGCAGCTGGAGCCATTTCTGGAAGATTCCGATGATCACAATTTAACTTAGTGACTGCAAATACTCTCTATATAAGACATATATATTTGCTTTGATGTTTTAGAACCATTTAATCATTAATGAGACGTTCATTCGAGTTTCGTGTGAGTTTTTTTATTCACACTGTAGCTAGAAACTGCTTGCTAGAATAAAAATTGTATAATGCATTAAAAATATTCTTGCAATGCATTAAGTGGACTATCGTGGATTTGCAATATTCTAGTGCTGTGTCAAACCAGAAAACCGTGAGTGAGACAAGAAAATCAGTAAAAAGAACAATTCAAGTTACGATCTATTGAACGAATGTATAAACCAAAATAAAACATGTACATCCCGTTAAAAATTATTATTACATTATTTTTCAATTAAAAAAACTGAATCATATTGGAATATAAGCAGACATATTCCATCAATTTAACAATTAAATTTATTACTGAACGTTATATTTACAACCAAACTTCTCGTCGCTATTTTACTTACAGATTACATATGTATTGATTCTAGTACGTAATACTATCAAAATCTTAATATTAATGCCTGTAATGAATAAATATTTTAATCGAATGTTTTGGTCTCCATAAAATACCAATTTCTGGGTAAATCGTATACTTGTGCTGGAGTTCACAAATTCACCATACTTCGTTGTTCAATGCAACAGTTCATCACAATCCCTCGCCCGATGTGTAACAATTTCTCGAAACATCTATCTCCAAACAAATGTCCATGTAATTATTTTATGTCATATAAATGTCGTGTATAAATAGACGTCAGTATTCAAATTGGCCACATGTTGACTAATTTTTCTAGCAAACATTAGAGGGTATTAAAAAATATGTAATTTGCTTTGTACATGTAAAAGTTGTTATAGATCATTACCACCGGTACGAAAGGTCAGAAAAGTCACTACGCTTTAAAAGTTAACTGTCGTGATCCTCAAGCTAGGTTAAAATTCCTACGTATTTAGTACTTTAATCGTTATATTATTGTCAGCACAATATTTTTTATTCTCTTGTGTAGAATTCACTCCATTTTTACTATTTACATTTACATATGGTTAACTCTTCCGTCTCCATCAATTCGTGGACTCCGTGAGATTGGACGTAAACACGACAAAAATGTCTACAAATTTTCAAATACGGGATAACACATTTTCTTCTTATTTATTGTGCAGATGTCCCCGGAGTGTTAAGAATCGTTGTATCTTCGTATTGCCAAATAATGCAAATGAGTTAGATTCATTTTTAATTGATACTTATTTAGTGTATGTTAATGTAAGGGAAGCGACATAGTTCAGTAGTTCACAAGCGGGTTAACCTAAACCCAAATCTAAATACTGTGTTAAATTATCCCGACACAGGTCACCGTGATCAAAATGTTACATCTAAATTAAGTACCATTAAGAAGAAAGCCAGGAAATAAATGAAAATTAATAAAATTAAATAAAATATTTTGATGCGTGTAACCTGTAATGACTGCATGGTGTCAGAAAAACATATTTATTTCGCATATTTGCAAAGCTAGAACAACTGAAACCGTATATTTTTTAAACAGGCATTGACCAACGTATCTGCGTTCCGTTACTACACTAGCAGCATATCATATCATCTTCACGGCGATTCAACTTCTTGGTACTAAGCGCCATCACTTTCTGTACAAAGTCCTAGCACCCAAAATAAAATATAGCAATATTCTGTTTTTTTTTCAACTAAAGTATACATATTATTGTCATGATTGACGCTTTCGAACAGACGTAGTTTTTTTAGTTACTCGCCTCAGTATGGTAATACATTCGATGCCGACTAAAGACTTTTGAGGCTTCTAAGCACAAGTGTTTTTCCATTACCATTCCAGGGAAAATTCCTTCCATTTTGACACCGAGCTGTTAGGGTTCAAAAACCCATATCTCTAGGACTGCGCTTGAAAGTCGGCTGCTTCACAAATAATACGATCCAGCAGAGAAATTTTCTCACACGAAGAGTTGTTCTTTTCTTGAAAAAAAAAATTATATATATAATATTTTATTTCACACGTAGCATTTTTGTTTCTGCTTTTACACAAGTCACAGTATGTCAGTCGGTTTCTATAATTTAGTTTCATTATAAATTTTTTGAATATTTCATATCGGGAAGCCTATTTCCAAAGCGTGCCTCGTCCGTGTAAATTGGTTTCTCGATAACAATAAAAAAATTAATATGAAATACAATATACCAACCAAATATCATGCGAATGTGGTTCTTTATACATAGGTGAAACTGGCAGAACACTAACTACTCGCGCCAAAGAACACAAGAACAACACGCAAAAGGGTGAAATCCAAAAATCAAGAATTGTCGAACATGCATGGGGAAACAGCTACAAAATACTCTGGGACTCAGTTAACCCAAAAAGTCAGGACAAAGACAGAATTAAAAGAAAAATAAAAGAATCTGCTTACATAGTCAGTAACAAAAATAAATAATAAGTAGAGATGGTGAAATTTCGCGAATTCAATTACCTGCATGCTAGAATCAACTATCCTAAGCCTACTCAAGTCCCGACCATTTGTCCACTAGCTGATACTCAGTGGAACAGCAGACAATAATCGAATAGGCAGTGCTTGAGTATGCATAGGATATTTGATTCTAGCATGCAGGATATTGAATTCGCAAAATCTCACTATCTCTAATCATAAGCCAACAGAGCATTGAACTGAAAAGTATGTGGTTCTTTAATTAAAAAAAGAATCCTGGTTAGAGATGAAAAAAAAAACAGATCTATGTTTAACAGTCTCGGCAGAACGCCAGCCAACATTACTACAAGGTGCTCAGCCAATCAGAGAGTGATTGCCTCTCATTGGCTGAGAGCCCAGCCAATCGCACATGCTTTGCCACCATATAAACCCCAATTTTCCAGCGAACTTCATTCGCATTTTGGTGTTCCAACCAGCTGTATCTCAGCCTGAAGACGGGAACAGATCGCAATTCCCGAAACGTCGAATTTTTTTCGTTGTTGTTGTCTCTTGTCCTTTGTTTGTTGTCCACTGTTCACTGATTTTTATCTTCTTCCATCTTTTTTTCATTTTGGAACTCTGGTTCTATTTGTGTTTGTCTTTTGTGACTGGGTGTTGTGTCGATATTCGACGATAATTCTTTGTCTAGTTAAAAAAATCTGACAGAATTCCTCTGGGATTGCTCTCTCTATTTTTCGTGTGTTATTTATGTCTGTTTTTGGTTCTTTTTTGTACTTTGTCATTCAACACAAGTTTGATCAGCAAAACATGAACAATAGCGTATGTCCACAAACCTATAAATTCTAATTGTAAGTTCCCATTGCAACAAACAATTGAAAATCTCACAAATACAATATGTTTATTAATATGACGGTATGATTTTTTGCTTGTATGTTGCCGTTGTATGTACAAATTATAGCAAAATATTAAATCACCCAACAGCTAATTATATGAATTAAAAATGAAAATCAAACGGACCCACTAGGAACGTCTCTGTTAACTATGGTTCTTTTTAAGCGGTCTTTTACTTGTATTGTTTGAGTCATGCTTTCCAGTATTACTCTCCAGCTTGTTTTAGTGAAGGATATGGTTCTTCATTTATCGCGGCTAAGAATTCTTTGTTGCCTTGTACATTAAGACATTTGTTTTTAAAAACTGTTAAAGCGTAGAACTTCCAGATTGATTTTACTGTAATATCGTTCCTGTAACCTGGCAGATAATTATTTTATCAGAAATGAATCTTACGTCGTCGGCCGCATGCAGGGATTAAATATTTAACTCTGTTAGAGGTATGCTAACACCCCAACTTAATTCCCTGCTCATTAGAATTGATCTGATTGATTATGTGTACAAAATATTCTATTATAACTGCATTTTCTATTTACATGCTTAAATTTCAAATAACATCTCTTAACGTTATGCTGGTCAACATCTAGCACAGCCTTAAATCCGAACTCGTTCCAAGCCTTTCTTTAATGCATTTCTTAGATACAGACTTTGCATTACACGAAGGCTACATTAATGTAATAGCCGTTGTCGAAGACTTACGTAAAAAATGTCATATAAAGGGTTTTTATTCCATCAGGAAAGTCTGCTTTGAGACCAATTATACTGTAGACTACCGAACATAACACAATAAATTTTTTATTCGACCGAGCTGATCTGAAACCACAAAGACGCAATTAATAGCGAATCGTTTCATTAGAGACGTGGTGTGACGCAACTCATTTATGATGACCATAATGATAGTTATTTTCCTAGAAATATAGTCTTGTGCATGATTGCAAGATACCGCAAAAAAAAAAAAACTTCATTGAAATATTATTGTCAATCTTAGCTTCATAACTGAGAAATGCTTAAGCTGTCAGTGGGTGTAGGTAGTAGCAAAGCACTTAATTACAGTACTTTATGCATCGTAACTGCTTCCCCAAGTTAGCAACCCGCTAAACACTTTAACCGAAGTCAAAAGGCTAAATAATGCAACTGATACGAGACTTCTTGCCAACTTTATAACACGATGTGTTGCCAGTACGGTACATTTTTTTTTTCAGTTATCTGTTAAGGTGTCCGCCGAGTGACGTGCACAGCTTCGGTCGACACAGTTTATTCAAAAACTACTCAACGTACATGAATAGCATCCAAAGAATGTTACACGTATGCATATCCATTTCAGGTCCTTCATTTATCCCTAATGCTTATTTTCTGGCTTCCCAAAGTGCGAACATGGGTGTTTTTGCTGTCTTTTTAAGGCATGAATTTGTTTGTGCACAAAATTTTAAATGCGTTTGCCGTTTACAATATAAATTAATCTTCGATATGATGTCATAAAATGGCAGCGTCGTCACAGAATGTCTTAGTATATAGATGAGTCGCCGGCGATAAGACTGCGCCCCCAGTTAAGTGACTAGCGCCTAGCCCACTTAAGGGCGCGGTATACCGCAATTTTCATCACTATTTTTTTTTTTTTTTTTCATTTTTTATTTGTACGCGATATTTTTTTTCTTATTTTTAGACACAAAATGTGACTAAATTTGGCTCTTATGAAATTCTTTTACCTCTCATTGTTTTCGCGTAATGGCTTGTTAAAGTCATATTTTTGCATGTTTCCGTTTTAAGGACTAAACTAAAACCAACATATATACTAAATAAAAAAATCACGATGGATAGAGAAGCGCCCTTAACGCACATCTAGGCCTCGAACACGCAAAAAATGCCCATCTAAGCTGCCACCTTCAGTTCGTACTGTTTGTGGAGAATAGTGTTACGCTGAAGTCGAGAGAAGCGAAGAGATTTGGTCAGCCCAGATCATCGAGTTCTTTGATGTTGATAAGAGTTGAGAATGGAGGAACGGCAGAAAACGGGAGCGTGACGAGAAAACACGTGGGCTAACTGTGTCAGCCACTTCTGGCAAAAACCCCTGCAGAGGTCGAGCCAGAATCGCCAATGTGGAAGACTAATAGTTGGTATTACGAGAAAGGAATGTGCACCGACAAGGTCTGTTTGATCAACGGTATCCATGGTAGTATTTTTCAAGACAGCTGATGACATGAAGAGCGAGACTGCGATAGTCCATACGCCTGCCATTTCTGGTCCAGCGAAACGTACAAGAACGTTGGAACATTGGTGATAGTTGGGTTCTGGCCCAGGAATAGGACTGCAAACTCTAGGTGGACATGCGATGGGAAGAACGTGACATTCATTGTCGGTTCTTCGGCTAGGAGAGGTGCGTTCTTTCCCACACTTGAGGTCGCCGAGACGGAGGCTGCAAGAGAGACGCTCTTACCGTGTTTTCCTTTCACGCGAAGAAGGCAAGGCGGGATCCGAGTCAGTGGGTCAATGGGCTCACCATAAGAAAGCGACAAGCGTGAGCACGCATCGTCAGACCACGTTTGTCTCTCATTCTCTTTTTCATCTTCTCCCTCTCGTATGCTTTGTTTAGTCTGCGTTTCGCGGGCTTCCTGCTCGACCGGTCTCGTAGGTAGGACGAAGGGGAGGAGCGATTTGCGGTTTCAACACTCATCAGAGAGACGGGTTACCGTCCGTGCACCGGCTTGTTACGCACACTGCCGCAACCACCTCCCCGTCCCCCAGCATTACCCACATCCCTCTTCCCCCCACATCCTCGATATTCCACATTCCTTCGCCGTCGGCCATGTTTGCAGTAGTTTCTGCACGGCTGGAAGAAAACCGTTGTACCTGTGGCCGACTTCCTGTCGCTCGCACCCGGGTAGCGCAAAGTAATGATAACTGTGACTGGATTCAGTTTCTTGGACGTAATCCAAGAAACTGAATCTAGACATGCACTCCCATTGCACAGTTCTTTCAAAGATCATAATGATAACTGTGTTACATCTACTACCATCAACATGCTGTTTGTTGTCAAATCTGTACATTACGTCCTCCTTAGTGATATATGTGTTACACCGGTGTAAATTTTAGTTGAGTGGCATAAGCTAAACACTAGACTCGTTCTAATTATGGGATAATTTATGTCTGTAAGAATGCATTTTATCGAACAAATTTTTCTCGTGGTGGAATGTTGCTGATTGTCGTAAATATATTTTATTTTGTGATTAGTTATAAATTTATGTTAATATCTGTTCAAAAGCATTCAGCTTTCCAGGAATTAATTATCAGTTATTAAAATTGTATACATTTTTGAAAATATTTTCCCCTAGGAAAGTTTTCGTCTGTATTATTTCCAACCATAGTTTGGTACTTAATTTCAAACTTACCTACTCAAGTCCCGAAAACACTTTCGTTTCCTTTTTAAAAACAACATAGTGGCTTATATAGCTGTTTTTGTAATATGCCGATTGAAAATATTCTCATACGTAAATTCAAAGGCGCTGGTTACAGCCAAGTGTTTATAAAATATTTCACAACAAGAAAATAATCTTTCTTATAACATGTTAGGTAAAATATCTACGTATAATCAATTACTGCATGAGTTTAAGAAATAGTATTATTCACCTACATTTCAAGTGCATTTAAAGTTTTTGTTGCATGATACTAATGGCAGTTTGGTGATATCAAAATGTCTTTGTTCAACGACTTTTACATGGTTTCTAAAATAAAATTTTGAATTCTAAGTCTTGCGATTCACAAATTTAAAAAAATGCATTATAAAATTTAGTTTCACCTCAACACAACCCTTATTATAATTATGTAGACGCCATAAAACTATTTATATATTAAATGTATGCGTAAAACAATACGAAAATTATATATATATATATATATAATTGACTAAGGAAAATTTTGCTGCATGTTGGCCTGCCAAAATTATTTAAGACGTAATTGTTCTGGTTTGGCCAAAGTATTTCAGTGGTAAAAAAATTTAAAAAAATAGTTTTGAACACAAAGCAGTATTTGGTAGTTAAAATACGAGTAAATTAGCTAATAGATGTCCCATTACACGTTTTCAACAGTCCAAGCAGTTTAACATTTTTTTCAAATTTAAAAAATATTATTTTAGATTTATACGAATACTCTGATGTTTTCACCTCCAATTACTTTTCGCTTATAATATTAATTTTAAAGGTGTTAAACTCCTAAATAAATATTTTAGATTCTTGGGTATCTACTCAGAATAAAACATTTAATACACATGGGAATATAATGCTATAAGGCACAAAATTATAACACGGTTATCATTCATGTATAAATTGTAGCATTTATCGAATTGGTAAAAGAAAACTTTCACTGACGTACATAGTTTAAAAAATATCTCATTTCTATATGTTGTCATAATTGTCATTAAATACTATGTAGAATATTAATAAAGTATATTTTATCTAATAAATGCACGTTATTAAGTTTTTACACCTGACCATAAGTAAGGAATTAATCTTATTACGAGAAAAACTTGGGTAACGCATGCAAAATAAACATTCTTGGGAAATTTTATCAAAAGTGTTCTTATTTTACATGTGGCGGAACTAAATTGAAAATTATTCCTGACTATTTAATTTAGGTGGTGGCAGTGTTGTGTTACGTATATGTTTACATATTTGTATGTCACTTGTGGATTTAAAATTCTAGAATAAAAGTTCCAAGTTGCTCCATGATGTGAAAAGTAACTCTAGTTGACATAACAAATATTAGATTTTTTTTTTATTTCAGTCGTTCTTGAATCAACTATTGAGTCACCCATACGACCAACGTTGAAACCAAGGTTTCTGCTAAAAGTTAATAAGAGGTGTAAAACAATTGTATCAGTCCTGCTGCGTATGATAGAAAACTTCTTTGTTGCTTGTAAATACAGCTGGTGACAAGCAGAACAACATTGCAATTAGAAAATTTTTTTCGAGGATAACAGTTTCATTTTATTGGTAACAACGTTGTTCGAGTGAAACACTCAAATAAACATTTTGAAGTATTTTAAGACATTCTTTGGCTAAGGTTAATTCAAGAACATGTTAGGAAGTTCAAATTCCTTAGTTTGGCAAGGGACAATTTCTCCCGCGAGCTGAGCTGGTAACGGTACGGGTGCAAAGTGAACAATCACAGAGTTTTCGTCAATGTAAAGTTACATGTATTTGGTTAAATATTTTTGTGAATCAAATTTAAGAGACTAGATTGGTTCGTTTTCCAGTTGTACTTTAAACTAAACAGTTTCTCACTTCCCCAAGCCTAGTTGAATTTGAAGGGTTTATTTTAATAGTGGTAAAACTCCAATTTAGTTAATTTTTATGTACAGTGATCTGAACATAATTCATTGTCAAAAATTCGGTTTTCGAGATAGGTGAAGTAATGAACTTTTCAGCGTGGAGATGTAACTCTTTTGAAATAAGGTAGGATTAACCTTTGTTGACATGATGGTGGGTACAACTCATTATTTTACAAAACTGGAGTTGTACCGCTATTAAAAGAAGCCCTTCCTTTAATCTTACTACTGTCTCGCATTTTGTTAGAGCTCTTAGCGATAACAGCGTGACAAGTAGTAGAATTTTTCTCGTGCCAAACTAGTTCATAAGAAATTTAACTATCGTTACTTTGACTGACGGGGAGCTGGCACTGTGTGTTCACAGCTTCAGTTCGCGCTTGTGTTCATCCACTCGGCGCAAGTGCTGATCTTCGACTGCGGCTATCCGAAGCTGGTCGCTGCCTTCTTGCTTCTCCACTCCGTCATATTTTTCGCCTTGTTCCTCGACTTCTACCTGAAGGCCTACAAGAAGCGCAAGAACCTGTCCAAGATCCAGTGAGAAGGCACGTCTGCGCGCGCAGGTAAGGATGCCGCTCTCAGTTCACGAGGGCCACATTTCGACCATGTTTCTCCAAGAAGAGTTCCTTTGGAAGCTGTTCAAGGAATTTGGCATTTGTTGAAAAAAGGAACTCGCTTCTTGAAGTCTTGTTTACGGCCACGTTTCTATGGAGACATGTCAAAATCATGCCAAGTGAAGAGATTCTGGGCAGCACTTATGATGGGTGACCTAAGGTGACTATGAAGAGGGAAAAGGTTGGAGTAAATGAGAGAACCACGAGAAAACCCGCTGGCAAACGTCATCATCTGCCTGCTAAGCTTACAGGCATAGAGTTTGAACTGGAAATCAGTGTTAAAACGAACTTCTTATGTGTTAACTTTTTCAACAAAAAAATTAATTTAACTTCTGGAAGTATACCGCAATATGAGAACTTTTTCTTTCCTATCGCGATTTTCCTTAAGAGGATTTACGAAAAACATTTTTAAGCGTTATATTTAAAGTTTGTCAATCAAGAATTTAGTAATTTTAACACAGTTTCTCAGTTTAAACCCCGTCGCCGCAACATAAATAGCCAGAACCCTAAATGACTTTGGAATTATCAAATTTTGCCGCCCTTTCTTTCCTATAACACTATTTGAAATTTCAGGTATGACAAATCACTGCAAATTGTGTAGTCTTCTATGCATTATCAAATCGAAACAGCTTCGCTGTCATTTATATTTCCTAACAGGCTAATTTTGAAACAAAATAAGTTACAATTTTAATAATATAACGATGGAGGTGATAACAACCGACGCACAGTATTATTTTAGGAACTGAACGTAGTCCAATAATTTTAACTTATCTGAACTCCTGCTCTTACGAGAAAAAAATAGCTGTATTTATGACAGCACGAATCAGTCACACGCTTGTCCCTTTGGTTTTATTTATAATACCTAGAATTGATTTCAAGTTGTAAATAGAATAACCGTGGTGTGACATACGTTAATAAAAAAATAGTTTGTAGATTGGTATGTTCAGGTGGCTTGAATTCTGTCCCTACTTATAATCTAAAACTATTAGCAAAACTCAATCAATTGGTTCAATTAGTGTCAAATTTAGTTTCGAAATAATAGCTATGCTTATGAAAACTCTATTTAAAAGTATTTACGCTAAAAGAATTTGTAGTAAAATGTTTAACCATTTAAAGGCGGAAACACGTTCCTCTTGAGATCTCGGCCTATTCTTACGTCATTGTTACGTAAATCAGGATTAATGCAGCTGAGATATGACGTGGCTGCCATTAGAGAAGCAGCAAAGTTCTGTTGTTTGATTCAAAAGACTCTGTTTACATCGTTTAAGAAAAGCTTAACATTTAAGTTCGTTGATATCATTAAAGAAATAAAATACACGAAAAATATTAATTAAACACAAAAAATTTCACAGATTAATAACATCGATACATATTTTGTATTTGAATCGAAGCATTATGTGATTTTTTTTTTATTTCAGGTACATTTGCTCAAGAATATTGTCATCACGGGGATGAAACTTCGTACATGAGTTGTGAAGTATCTACAGCTTAAAGCTGAATTTCAGAAGTGAGAAGAACAGGAATACATTAATTTGTTCCTTTAAGGGTGAAGTAAAGGACTGTTAAACGTTCACAACTTCGAAATCATACCTACGAATTTATAGAAGTAGATGAAGATGCTGAAATATACGTGTTTAATATTAACGCATTTTATTCCACATGTTCTTTTGTAAGAACATTGTCTTGTCAAATATTATTGGCTTAAAACTACGAATTATTATTTAATATTTACATTTTAAATATGTTTTATTTTTTTTGTATATCGATTCTTAAACTATACATTTTAACAAAGTACAAGACTTGTAATGATATTCGTCAAAAACATAAAAACCACGTATGTTGAATATCCAACTACCACTTTTATTAATCTGGTACAAAGGTGCACACCTAAGTTTCCACGTATTGCTGTCGCAATAAAAATAAGTGGAGTTGTATTTTCTGGCACAGAAATGTCGTTATAACTATGCCACACTGGCTACTAGATGTATCAGCAGCTAGAAAAATTTTTGTAGGGAAACAGAAGGTTAACATATAGCGTTGGGGGCTGTTTTCAAAGTAAGTAAGGAAGTCAGACAATAGTTAAAAAGTTTATTGTATTTGGCACAGAAATTTGTCAACATTACGCCAACTACAAATTATGAACTATCGGTGTACGTTGTGAATGTTTTATCAGCGTTCTCAAAACCAGAACAGAGTAGGTAGGTGGGTAATGGGTCGCAACGTACTGTCGACAGCGAGGTTATTGGGAACTGATAGGAAATGGGCAATAAATCGGCCATGGCCTGTAGAGAGGAAGAATCCCATCATTCACAAGGGATGATTTCAGAGAACCGCGTTAAACTTAAACCATGATTGCCGGATTAGTGAAATATTGTGTATCTATGCCATTGCAATGCTATGTCGTGTCAGAAATCCAAGTTTGAATCAAGAAAAACTATTAAAGAAAAATATAAGCTGAATTTATAGCAGTGAACTCTTATATAAATAAATAGTAAATCCTAAAAAAAAAAAAAAAAAAACTTCAAAAAGAATTGCCTAAAATCACAGAAAATACCAATAATGAAAGAATTAAAGTTCGGATTCTCCCTAATGTAGGCCCTGGGCTACATTTTAACGCTGAGCCATCTGGATCGGTACCAACCCATTCCGAACATGCCTTCAACTAATCATGCCGGTGCTCATCTTGTCTATCGGCTCACGAACGAGAGAAAAGAAAGACAGACATAGTCCGATACATGACACTTCCATTTATTTCCCGCTTACTTCAAAGGTGGGGAAAATTTTTATTTGTAAATGTCTCATTTGTGCAGTTTAAATATTACGCCATTTTTTTAAACTGCTCCCATTACGTTAAAGAGAAGAGAACAGCAATGTTTCAACGTGCTCCGTTTAGATAATTTTATTGCCTATACAGCACAGTCGTTTTGGTTCTATCCCGAGTAACCTCAATTTGTACGTATTCGGTACCGTAAAAAGATTTTTCTATGGTAAATCAGATTGTATTAGACCATCTAGGCGTATTTAAGATATTCCACAGTTATGTTGCATGAAGATCAGTACAATTACTTCCGCACAGCTACTGAACACAATCACTTTGGCCACGGTCAGACTTGAGGTCAAAGCTGTTCAGTGAAATACATTCGGCAGCTATGATGGATCGTGTTTAAAACTTAAACATGTTTGTTTGATCACACGACTGAATAAACTCAATGAACTTTCTAACCTCAACAAACTTGAAACCTGAAATGTACCATATTCAATTATTATCACATCAACACTCATCATTCGTGACTTTTCAATTATCATATTGGATCTAATTGAAATGCTGATGTGTGCTAAGTGGAGATAATTATTTTACGCCTAAAAGTTAAATTAATTTAACGAGTGCAAAATGTCGGGCCAAAAAGCAGCCATATTTGTTGCACAGATTGTTACTCCAAGCAGGTAATACGATAGAAGCATCGAAGATATGTCGTTCGAAACTTCATATGAATCCAGTTTACTTTGAACGAGAATAGACTGCGATCTGAACTCGTTCATAGCTCGTGTAACCGATTCATAAATCTGAACATGTTCATGTGAAGTAGTTCTGTATCCAGTGTAACTGCGACCTTCTACTTCCACAGTTCATTCAGAGTGATTCACTTTCATACCTTTGCGTAGTAAACATTGAATACCAAATTCTCCTAATCCTAACCTACTTCGCAAATATGTAGGCTATCATACATCTACGCACACATACAGTACATTATTTTGTCAAGTAATAATTTTTCTTACCTTTAGTAATTCAAAATTATCTGATAGCGACAATTTATTAAAATTTATGACAGTTACCGATAGATTTATAAGAGAAATGTAATATATTTCATTGTTATTCGGATAAATATTGTAGCACTTATTACCATCGGGAAAATGTGGACATTTGAAATAATTCTCTCGTGATGGATATATGCACGCAAACGCCTATACTCCGGCCGTATTTATCAGATTGGATAAAATGTCGTTTGTAAATGAGGGCAATAATTATACTGATAAGTAATAACTGTGTGTGTGTAATAATAATGCCACGAATATGACTATCTAATGCACGTATCAGCGAGAGCTGCAGCAAATTTCCTGCTCTATGTTCATACTCACTTTTACAAGACTATAGTAAGTTATTATTTCTGTCAGTCTTATTTTGACGCACTAAAATATTAAAACCAGGTCATCATACGCAGTGGGTAAACGTTCTCCTAAGACATAACAAATACGAAATATTTCACCGGTGTCTATTGGCTAGTTGTAATGATCACTCGTTACTCGTGCGAAACCTCCACAGTCTTGGAAACTGCGTAACCAATTTTTGATAAAATGTACTTAAATTTTTATTTACGGCAATTTATATCAATGTAACGTAAATTGGTATACGTAAATTTTATCATAAAATTTATAGCTATACCTCATTTCCACTCTGTATAGATAAGCCATGTACCTAGTCAAAACTATAAAAACGGTTGCTAGTTTTATGTTTATAATTTAATTTCAAATTTAAGTTTTTGTCTTGTACGTATCTTTTACATGGTATTTCTGTACCTTTCAGCGGTGATTCCGCTTTGCTTTTTGTTTGTATTTCATACTTCACAGTACCTTATTACATATAGTTACGACGTCAGTTATCGTTGATTGTAATTTCTAAGAAAACTCGTGATTCCTAGGTGCAATCACATTAGGATTAAGTAAACTCCAGTTACTTTAATGACATGCAATTCATTGTTGCTAGTTAACTGCAATATTTTTCTATAACTGCATTGCAATAAAATCGAGTACGGTTTCTTACGTATGTGGATACCTGACTTTTTAGTGCTTATTTTATTATTGTAATAATTATAAAATTGTGCTAATTTTTACTTTACAGTATTAAATTTGGAAAATGGACATAGAATAAGTATATTGCTAGCCCGTGACTTTCAGTCCTATTTTTTTTTTTTATGTGTTCAAATGTAACGGTACAAAAGGCTCGGCAAAATGAATGTCACCTATGACATTAATTTGTCAACTATCGCAAATATTGCATGACTTATTTTACAAATTACAGGTACTCAATATTCAAGAGCTCTTATTTTACTATGACCGTTTTAAAACTAGATATTATATGAGGCATTGTGTATATATGTGAATTTAATTGCATTATTTGTTACTTTTGTGAGAATGTTGGAGTGTTTTGTATAAATAATTGTATATAATAACGTATTTCATAAGATCTTGTAAATCACTCGCTGTATTTACATGTAACATACGTATAAATTATTACACGACTATGATATAATACGTTAAACCATGATGCCCAATTAAGCAAAATGTTGGGTAGTTGTGGAATTGTAAAATTTTTATAAATAAAAGGTTTTACATCTGTCTAAGCATTTCTGTGGGCAGACAAATGTAATAAATGACTAAAATTAGAGACTCTGTAAATCTGTATTTAATGCAGAACTCTTTTGCAATAAAATTTTTATTTTTAAATACGTTTACATTATTTCGTCATAAGTTAAGAATTCTCTGACACATGGGCAACATACTAACCACAAACGAGGTTAGTTTACATTCGAGAAGACAGTATGACGTCGTAGTGCGGTCACACTTACAAACATATACGTATAACATAACCACGACCATAAAATCAGTTAACTATAAACTACCTTAAGAGAAAATTTTATACGTCTTAATACAATATAATTATGCTAGGAAAAAAAGGAATTCACTTTACACAGAATTAACAACAGGCTGTGTAATTTTACAGTAACTAATCCAAACGTTAAAGAAACAGTGTCGGGATGACAATTTTCTTTCCATGATGTAAGAAATAAATATTATTTATTAAGATGTAGGAAGCACTTATTTTCAAGTCATGAATTGTTTTTATTATAAATATAATAGATTATTAGGTTGATAAGTCAAGTTAATCATTTGTTAACCCATTCGCAAACGGTGTTATGTCCACCAAAAATAAAATAAATGTTCTTTGGCGAGAAAACCAAGCCATTTTTCTGCATATCGTATAAAAACCCTACCAAAATTCATATCAAACGTAAATTAGGTTATGTCGTTCGATACAGGTGCAAATCGTGTTTTGTCCAAAACCTTTTATGTCTGCGAAACATGTTATGTGCAATGTAAAATATATTGATATTTTAACTTACTGTTGTATATGGTGTTAAGTCATGATTATATTCTCTATGGTTCTTCTCATATTCCCATGCAATTGGCCGTAGTTAGGAAAGACTCTATGTTCCTGCCGATGTGACAGCAATAATTTTATTTATGCGAAGAGATATTTTGTGTCTAAAATATAATTCTGAAGAGATACTTTGTGTCTAAAATATAACTCTGAAGAGATACTTTGTATTTCTGTCAAAATTGTCAACAGTGTCAACCTGCTGTCAGAACAATGACGTTGTGATGATTATGGACGCCATTAGTGTGACGTCACATGACGATGTTGGTTCCAAACAGATATATTCTCGGCACAAGCTAAACAATGATCTAATTTCACATCCCTAAGAAATATTGGGTAGATTCTATTGTTTTTCGAAATAAGTAAAATCACAGAAGATATAAACATAGCCTAACAAATAAATTTGCAGTATACTCGAAATTATTTATGTGTAAGTAGCGACGAGGTTACTTAACTTAAAGGTAATCTTGCATGTTTGTTCTCGTTTGAATAGCATAATTTATTTGCAATTCAAAGATGGACAGTTACAAAAAGAATAAATTAAATCAACTGGCAAACTAATATTTTCATTTAATATTACAATGCTAAACTTCCAAATCAAACATTTGTTTGGAACCAGAGCTCTCACGTGACTTCACAACTAATGGTGTCCATTTCCTAGTCTGAATGAAAGATTTTTGGCATTTTTGTAGTTATGGGTCATTGTAAGAATGAATGAGGAAAATAGATTGGCAGCCACTGAAAGTAATGTACCGACTGCGAAACCAAGGAAGGCACGTAAAAAAAGGAGAAAAAAATTATGTGGCAAAGAAGCAAAGCTAAAAGAATGAGGTTAGTATCTGTTCGATTATGGTTTAAGAACCATTTTCTCGAAATAACATGCTTATTAATATTAATGCTTCCTAATGTAATATGAATGATTAATATTGTTGCAGATATCCCGCTAAGGGCTTCCCGAAGCTTCGAAATTGTATAACATCCACAAAAGTCAAAATTCATATGGTAAGAAATGTCAATGCAAAATGTAAGCAGAAGCAATCAGAAATTTTACCAGGTTTCCGACAGGCAAGTACAAAATGCATTTATTTTAAAACATGTAACACTTGAAACACCAGTCTGGAAACGTTCCTGCAGTGATTCTTTTGAGAAATCAGTAACAACAAAATATTATCTCCTAAAAAACGTGAGGGCCGAACAGTAAATGTTCAGGCATGTAGACATGTTCCTAGATGTTATTCAAGTAGGAAGATCACGACTTCAGAATTTATGTAAGAATTTTGTGGAAGAAGGTGTTCTGCGTAAAGAAAAAAGAGGCGGTGGCACTAGATCTGAGAGGAATACTGAGTGAGTGATTTAGGTCAGCGCTTAGCAGTGAGGTGAGGACATGATGTGAGTATGAAGCAGCGCCGGAATGAATGGGCGGGGGACACGGGAGATCCCCGAGAAAACCTGGCGACCAGCGGCATTGTCCGGCACGATTCCCATATGAGAAAATCCGGGGACCGACCACGCCGGGAATCGAACCCGGAACGCCTTGGTGGGAGGCGAAGAATACTGAAAAGAAACAATCGGTTACAAACTTCATTGAGAAGTTAAAACCCATTCAGAGTCACTGCAGTAGTAAACTGTAACTAAGCAGTATCTCCCTAGCAGTTCGTGTATTACTACAATGTGGGAGCCATAAAGTGAAGTTCATGAAGAGTTACATTTGAGGTATGAATACTTTTATATTTAAGAAACATTATTGTTACTGAATACAACATTAGTTTTGCAGCACCTGCAATTGATTGCTGTTCCACTTGTTTGCAACTGAAGGAAGTCGTCAGAAACTGTACGGGCACTGAGAGAGTAGGTTATCTGGAAACAGAGCTGAAAGTCCATGAAATGCGTGCCAATGCGTTCTATGGATTATTGAAGACTAGCGAAGGTGTTCTAACACTAAGCTATGACTGCCAGAAGAATTTGGTTTTGCCCAAAGTACAAGACCAAGCTGCATTTTACGCAAGCCAATTGTATTTATATAATTACACAATTTATCAAGGATCGTCTCATAATTCTCGAAGTGTTAAGAACACTTTTTTATCTTTGGACTTAAAATACCTTTAAAAAAAGCTCAAACGAGATAGCATCTGCCTTGTATCATCGTATACAGAATACTGGCCTGGTGGATATTCGCTGCATCCGTGTGTTTACTGACGGATGTGGTGGACAAAACCAAAACAAAATTAAATAGAATGTTATGTAAGTGGTTTTATTCAAGAAGCTCCTCAGTCACTGAAGAAAGTACTTTCGGTGTTTCCCATAGTTGGTCATACCTTCATCCCGCCAGATCGCATGTTCGGAATAATTGAGCGTACTCTGAAGAAGATACCAGAAATCATTGAACCAATGGAATATGAGTGTGATTAGTACATTTGGATCTGTCATTTCTCTAGGAGAAACTTTCAATGTATATAACTGGAAATCGGCAGCGGAGAATGTTCTGAAACCACCGACCTCATAGCATTTCCATTTCCAAAAGTAAAAAAGGATGATTCTCGCGTACTCCAGAGATGGGAATGCCAGGGAGAGACCTTTACAGAATAGAAGTTGAAAAGCCGAAAAATATTTTGAAGAGGGGAAAGCGTCTAACAGATCTGAAGCTGACAACTATAGCTAAAGGTATTAAAATTGGAGGACCTAAACTTGAAGATGTACGCAGATTGCTGACGACATATTTTGGTGAACAATGGGAAAGTGTTGAAAAACTGAGGTATTACAAAACTGTTCTGCGAGATAATAACTACGCTGCAGAAGTTGCAAATGATAGCGACTTTGATGTACTGCCTTATGAATATGTTGCAATTAAGATTTAAGCCTGTTTTTTTTTTTAAGATTTTCTGTCGCTCAAAAAAGGTTTTTTGTAATATTTTATTATAAGTACAAAGTGTTAGTGTTTTACAATATTGTTTAACATGCATATGAAGAATAAATTAGGTCCAGGACTGGACAGTACTTTTTGTTGTGCATTTGATGCAGCAGATTAATGCAAATTGTTACAAACTCAAATGGTATTGTTTTCTTGATATTTAGTGATAAAAACCATATATTTGGCAGAAACGTCAAAATCGGTTAGTGTTATGTGTGATTTTTTTTTTATAAAAATATATTAATGGTACTACAGCATTGCCCCGTGTAAAATTTTAATCACTGTTATGTTACCGAAGTTCAGATCCAGTTGCAAATTGTAATATGTCCAATATTTTTTTTTAATTTTACAATTTTTCTAATTGATTTTGATTTTAATGGTATGGTTATCCCTTCTCTTTGATATACATACAACTCAAAAAATAATATTTACACATCTACATGCATTACTTTGTCTGTCACAGTTTTTTCTGTCTGTCAGAGTTTTTTCTGATTTCCCTTTTTTTTTTTTTTAGCATGGACATAACACTGTTTGAAAATTGTCCCTTATTTTCAAGGCAAGAATTCTTTTTTTTACTATGGCATATATTATCGATTATTTAGTTAATAAGTCAAGTGGAAATTTGTTAACCTAAGTAATATTAACAACTCTTAAAAAAAATTCCGTTTGTCAAACATACTGGAATTATCACTTTTACCTTTGTTTGTGACAGCAATAAAGATAACGGTATTTTAATTTTCATACAGAAGAAATTGCGTCAGTTTTGTGTTTTCCTGTTGTCCCCTTGCAAACTTCGACAACTCGCGTCACCCAGATTTTTTCCACCCGTTTACTTTTAATTTACTCGATCGCAATGCTGTCGAGAATCTGGAAAGGTATCCCCCTTGGTAAGGACGACCTTATTCTCCGGTGCTTGAGCCCTCACACCAAGTCCTGTGACGGCAAACACAGAGCCAGCTAGCGGCTGCTTTTTCAACTCTTCCTCTGTGAGGCCAACGCGGGCCGTCGTCACATACAGTGTCTCAAGGTTCGGGCCTCCAAATATCGCCGAAGTTACTTGAGAAGCTGGCATTTCTACGAAGCCAACGAGCTCTTGTGTTCGAGGGTTTATGTTCAGGACCTGTAAGCACAACATGAGTACGAAGGTGGATCAAAAGTAACGCTGACGCAGGGGACGGATCTAGATTTTCCTTCACCCGGCCAATAATTGTGATTTGCTTCCACCCCCTCCTTTCCTACTCATTTTTTCATCAGTCCAATCAACCCAACAATAATAAACGTATCTTGCATACGTTGTTTTGCACTCGCTTAAATAAGAGTAAAAAATTTTTTGTAGAAATTCACAAAACCTGTACTTACTAGCTACAATTAGCTATTTTTTTAAGTGTGCATTCTAATTATAAATACTGTATTTATAACATAATATGGTGTTCAAGGTTAATAAAAATACAAAAATAAAAACTAGTAACAGTATAAATATTGGTAAATATTGTACCTTCTTTTACTCTCACATTTCATTTCCAAGTAAAATTTTCGGCAACACCAGCACCCCCTCTAATCCGGCGCCCGGGGCAGTCTGCCCCCCCCCCTTCATAACCCTTCTCATCCTTCCCCCTCTCCAAAATTCACCCTGCACTGACAAGACAATAGCTCTTTGCATCAGGATAAGCATTAGGCTGGGTTGATAAACTACGCAACAACGCAAGAACGCTAGAAACGGATTTCGTAAAATACGTAACAAAATTCCAGTCGTTTGTGAACATCGCAAGCGACACGATGTAACCAACACTACCACTCAAAATTTCGAAGAGGCAACATAAAGTTTGTCTCTGTATTTTTTTTTAAATATTCGGTGGTTGCGTGTTTGTTGAAATAGTAACCAAATAATTATAAGCACCGTGCATTTGAAGACGCATTCTAAACAAACCCAAAAAATCACGTAACTAAATGGCGGAATAACAACCTTCTAAAGACAATTGAAACTAATTTCAAATGTTTTCGCCAAACAAACTGTCGATACAGAAGGCGGTGACACGCAAGAAGTTGAAAGTTCGTGAACCCTTGCGTTTCAGCATTGCGTACTTGCGTTTCTTGCGTATTTTCTAAACGGGTGTATATGGATTTTGTATGTTCAATTTTTTGTGTCTTGCGTTCTTGCGTAGTTTATAAACACTATCTGAGACTTTTAAAAGCGTTATGAATTAGGCCTACTCACTGAAAAAATTACTGTAGCAGGTACAATATTTCTGCTAAAATAGGGACAACAATTCAGCTTGTTCCGTAGATGTGACAATCGGTTACGTAGAAGAAACAAATAGCATAATATTTCTTTTACAGAATATACTGAAATGTCTACAGAACAGATTGATGTTAGGAACAATCCACATACTACCGGCAATCAAACGTGTCTTGTCGTCCCTGTTTTAACAGAACATGCACTGAGTTACTGCAGTAACCACAGATCAAATAAGTGATACATTTTAAAATAGTGGGAGCTTGTTATATGTGATCACGTAAAGAATATTTTGTACAACTAGGATTTTCTGGGCCAAAAAGTTAAAAAGTCAGTGGAGATGTGTTCCGAGGCAAGCTGTACTTTGCGAAAATTACACACAACTCTAAAGTGTCTGGTGAACCGTCATTTTGGTAGGGGTAGGCCCGGTTCTCCTGACAGTCGGGTATAACAGGCGAGAAATAAATTATCCAATAACACGGTCCTTGTAACAGGGGAAATCTCAACTAGCTGATTCCTGCAGGTATGTTAATGGGACCACATACATGCGCGATAGAGGCTCAGAAGCAACGGAGCTATAAGGGTGACCTTGAAGCAGGTATTAAATGCGTCATCACCACAACAAGTCAAGTATTGAACTATGCTTGCAATATTCCCGCCGAGCCATTTTTACTATGAAACTTTAAGGAGTATGGAAAGGTAGGATGTCGAGCGGACTACTTGAATATACAATCGTCAGTAAAATCTGAACTACTCATCAAAATTCGATGAGAATTTTGTGCCAAGTAGATATTTTATCAGCGGAAGTTTATTTATATAGCACTATGTGGTGGTATGCTTCATATTCGAGTAAAAATTAAAAACAGTTTTTAGAAAAATGAGGGCTCGAAATCACAAAATCTACAAAAATGGAGTACTGCCTTTATTTTAATTTTTAATATAATAATAGCTAAGTATCTGTAATAACCGGATTTCAAAAATACTCGCGTTTTGATTTGAAAATAATTTTACTATCCAAAAATTTCTGCGCGATAGGTTTACGGATGTTAAAATTATTTTAAAATTAAAACACGGGTATTTTTGCCAATCGACGGAGTCCATATCTGTTGCACCTCGATTATCTTAATGTTCCGGAAGAAGTATGGTTTACTTGCTAAATGAAATATGGCCTAGGTTAAATTATTTAACAAACTGGAACAGCTCCCTCTCTTTTCTTCTCTCTCTCTCTCACTCCCTCTCTCCAATGCAACAATTACGAGTTACAATGCGGTTTTACGCTACGGGGTCATTCTAATTAGCTGTGATAAGACATTTCAGGTGTATGAAAAGCTTTCGAATGCAGAACAGTTCAGGTTTCGTCTGCAGTAGCAGAATTACGTCCAACACAATTGAAGTTCCCTGATACTAAAAGGTTACCTGCTAAAAGCTTTTTTTTTTTTTTTTTTTTTTTTTTACAATTTGGACATCCTGTAAACAGAGCTCATTTAAGGCCATGCTCTCTTGTTTCTATTGTTTATTAAGGTAATTATTTTTTTGTTATATTAACCGAAAGGAGATATCAAAAAATTGTTAAGTAGTTTTGTTTAAAATGGTGTTTGCCGTGAAAGCTAATGTTGTCAAAACAAGAAATTCTACGCTTCCGATTAAAGAGTCAACTAACCATAACTTCGTTAGTTACATAATTATATAAAAACATATCAATTACTGTCTTGAAAAAATCTACCAACATGGATAAGATTATATTAAGCAAACGTGCTAAACAGATTTTCGACATCTGCTCTTATTCAGGCGTAAAAAATTAATAACTCTAAAAAGTTGAATCAATGAAATCATGGCCTTAACGTAAATCTGTCAGGACAATGGACTTTATAGAAAGGACATTCGCAGTTTGGAAAAGGCACTTTCCTTGGTAATCAATTGGAATATGAATCGACGTACAGAAGTCAGTGGCTATCATGTTGCTATGGCACTGCTGCATAACGCAGCCATACTGATGAGAGATTAGGTTGCACCAGAATATATTGTATGTTTTATCGGACGGAACACATATATCCTCTTTTACCCTTATGGATAAATAAAAAATTTAAATAATATATTTTCAAAAATTAAAAATGAACACTTTTTTACACCTGCAGAGGTCGACTTTAGAAAATCCCTTCCTAGTGCTTGCCTACACACTATGAGGAATCCACACTCTACATTTCACCGTTAGTGCAGTGGCTTGAAGTGTCATTTAGACAGAAATTATTTCTCAGCACTTGGCAAATATTTCCATTTTTAATTACCTATCTAGGAATTAAAATTTCTACAACGGAAACATTTTTGTTTTGCCTTTATTACAATTGACTTACACCCCTTCTAAATAAATGCGTGCACGCACTAGTAGTGCTATAATATTTTTACAATGGGTGGGGTGTCAAATATTTTCTGTTTAACAGCCATGTTAGTTAACGTAACATAAACGTACGTTGGTGAAACAAATCAAATTTAACATACATAAAATGTATTTAAAATGAGTTACATAACTTATGTCAGCAGTAATTTGAACAGAGGTTGGTGAAACCGATCCATAGGATATAAAATACTGCATATCTGACTGCGTAGACTCCTTCCCGCAAACGTCTACAATCACGAAGCATGAGTGTACTGGGTGCCAAAACATTTAGGGCCATTATCCATAGTTTCTACTGCTTTCTCGATGATGTATTACTTTATTCCTAAACGAGAGCAGATATCGAAAAAAAAAATATTATTGCTGTGTAGTTCAATTTGTTCTAAACAAATAATTATATATATTTGGCTAACTGCCTAGGTCATTGATGGGAATTTGCCTAATTTCATAGTTAGTTAAAAACTATTGGTTATTTTCTCTTGAAAAAAATCATTACCATAGTACACTGTTTTTAACAACACGATGCAACAGTTTTTTTTCTATATCAGCTGTCGTTTAGAATTTTAAAAAAATTACTATTGTAAAATTAAAAAATCAAACGGTAAATTACTTTTTTTATTACTCTATAATAGCGCGCTGTTTGAATGATGTAGTAAACGCCTACATATAAAAAATCGTAATAGCAGCTCGCAGGAGATAATTTGTCATTACCACCGATAAAGGTCAACGCATTAGCTCTCTCGGTCAGCAAGAGTATGACTAAATACATCTGAGACGCACAAGATCTGCTTCACCTTGAGTTAATGCAGCGCTGCGCGAATTTTACTTCTGACGGTTACTGTAAAATAATAAGACGATTAACTGCGGGAAGGTGCCAGTTGGTCCACACATAGGTGTTAAACTTCTGCACCATTATGCCCAGGCAGAAATTGTGATTTAAAGCTCTCAAACCTCACCCTCCTCTTTATTCGAAGCCACTGAAATAATTACCAGAAATCAATTTAGATTTCATAATTTATTTTGTTTTCACCTAACTGCTTTATACCGATACCTCCGAGCGGGGAAAATAGTCAATTAAAATGTTAGCGAAATTTGAATTTATGTTTGTACTGGTAAACCTTTCGAATGACAGTACTTTAGCCCACCCGGCTCCTGGGACAATAACCCACTCCTTAACAACATTTACTGAATTCGTCCATATGGCCAAGTACTTTATTTAAAGCATATTCATTACAGTTTCTGATTATGGACGTTCAAGCGTCAAAAAATATTTCGGTGATAGTATGTACTGACATGTTGCTATATGTTGGCAAACAACAGAGCAAGTAAATGGTTAAAAAATATTTAGTAAAAATTATTACCGTAACTATGGGAGGGTAAGGTTTTATATATTTTGCCACACAAATCTCAAAATCGTAGTTAATTTGGCATATTGATATAAGCCAAACTTAAACTGAAAGGAAACGAAGCGTCATATAAAGATATTCGTTTTGTTGTAGGAGACTAATAACTCAAGAAATATTAGGGGCAGAAATCAAGTATTGTGTTTTAACACGTTTTATTCAATTTTTTTATTTGTATGTTTTGAAACCAACTAAGGTTATACTTCACTACGTACATGTATAAATCACGAAATGTTCTGGTAATCGGAATTTGTTTGTCAGATTCTAATTTATTCTTTAAAGGATGTTAATATATATTCTCCCCTTTATTTTTCATTTTTAAACAAGGAAAATAACGCAAATTATGTCATCGAATTCAAACTGAAACATGAAGAACCGAGCATATTTAGATATGACAAAAAATTTTAATTTCCCTTACAAACAAATATGTACTGGCTGTATAACATAAGTTCTTCACGGTTATCTTATCTTACAAGTATTTAATTTACACCAAATGTTAAATACATCCCGTAGTAAAAGGAAACCTAATCCATGTTATGTTATTTTCACACAAGCACAAAAAGTATTACTTAATAGCACGTTTGCTTTCCTTGTCAAATAATACTTTGGTTTACGTGAATCATATATAAGTTGTTAGGCTTTGTTGATACACGAGAAACTAACACTAAAGAATGTAACTAAGCTGTTGACATTCAAGTTGTCTTGTTTGCTCTTACATATTATCCTAATAAAATCAATGACAGCGTTTATATGACACTTTTTCTTTACAACAACAGCGGAAAAGCAGATTTATTGGTTTATAATATGTAGTCGGAGTACTTAAATAGATATCAAACATTGAAAATACCTACCTTCCAACATAAGAAGCATGCAACCCAAAGGTTGCCTTTGTTATCTATAGTCATTCCGTCAGGAAAACCATTTAGGCCATTCTTCTTTAAGTCAAAGATTACGCGCCGATTGTCTGTAACATAGAATTATCAGCAATGTACCTAATTACGTTTGTTGCTTGAAAGAGAAATCTTTATAAATTAGGAATGTAATAAATTTATTTAAAGTAGATCATGTAGTAACGTTTCAAAGTTTTAGAAAATTTTTAAAATCATACGACATATATATAATTGTTAGTTACCAAAGAGTTCAGTGTTAAGGATTACAAACATAAAATCCAATGCGACATAGTTATCTTGTCAAGATTAGTTTTCCAACTTATATGAAAGCGTTTATTTCTGTCTGTCTCTTATGTCCGTAACTGTACAGAACAGATACTTATCTATATAAGGCTCTGAATAG
>PNEQ01112943.1:131586-151075 GCA_003012365.1 Medauroidea extradentata
AAAAAAAAAAAAAAAAAAAAAAAAAAAAAAAAACATAGTAAATAGTTTGAAATTATTTTGCAAATTCTCCATTAAAACCATATACGCAAGTGTCTCAGGGAGAACGGATTTATGATTAAATCTGCCCAAATGTATCCATTATATGGTTAACTATAATTGAAAACACACCATTAGTTGAGAATTGAGATGATGGTATATCGCGGGAAAATTTACTGTTAGCAGGATTTCAACTTACGTTCTGCTTACGAACTATTTACGTGCTTTTGCTCATATAAGTAGCTGTTACCTTACTTGACTGTGCCAAAAAGAATTCCGCTTTTAATATATTTGATACCTGTTATTGGCCTGAAGAACAGTTATGTTGGGTCAAACACATACAACCCAGTCGTACCATGTTGCAAGAAAATACAGGGTTTTCAAGGGTATCTTGACAAAAAAAACATTTTCGCGATAGACCACCGTCTGTAACTATTAACAGCAGTTCTGTAAACAAAACGGAAACAATTCAGTTAAAATAACTAAATATATTTTTTCACTTACCTAATTTTGCGGTCGTTATGTTGAAATCGAATGCTGAGACTTGCTGTGTTGTCGAGTCGACGTAGTAAAAAATAGTATTAGAAGCGCTCCAAGCTAGTCCATTCGATAATGACACGTATGGCACTCGAGGAACAGCTACAGATGAGCCAGGGTCCAGCGAATACAGTTTCGCTTGATAAGGTACCACGACAGTCAGTGATAACTGAGGGCCTACAGTTCCTGCAATCAAAAACTTACATTGCACGTTCATTATGCGATATTCTCAGTGAAGCATTAATTTCATACGTAGCTTGGAAATGTTTTATACACAGAATTGTAATTTTAACTTATTCCAAACCTCATACCACTGTATACAATAATTATATTTGGTGAGGATAAAAATGAGCGTTTACTGAACTACAGAAATGATCCCAACAGACAGTTCTACGATTTTATAACTACAAAAAAAAATACAGCTAAAATTATGATACTTTACTTTGATTTTGTTTATATTTTATAATTCTTAGTAATATAATATTAGAGACGCTGATTCACAGCGGGGCAAAGTTGACAGTTTGCTGGAGTTAAAAGAAACATGCTCACTAGGGACCGGAAAAATTCGCGTTTTCATTACAGACAAACAATTGTAAGTCCGTGTAACTTTCGCAGTTTGACCGTGACTTATTTGTAAACACAGAAAAATAAAATATCGCCTCTAAGGCTGGACACCATTCTATTAAATGCATTCGAGCATCAGCAAGCAGTACTTTGGCTGCTGCATCAGTGAGGTCAGTTCCAGCCCAACACGTAGGACGGGATTAGGTCTTCATTTACTTGCATGTTTGTAACTGTTTAGAAATTTGTTAAAACTTGCCTGATTAACTGTGATCCAATCGCAATCGTAGAAGAATAGTATATGCGATTGAACTCTAATTTGTCCTTAAATCTAATTCGTGCAATTTTACGATTACTTTTTATATGATACCTCTTGGAGGGCGCTAAACCGAAAATGTAGAACTAATGAAATACAGGCGCATTCATGTGATATCACAGTGTCAGCGAGAAACCAATAAACAGCTGCTATCTGCTTTTGTATACACGACATTCTTTGAGCATAGCCTACTGGTCAGTAAATATTTCCGGTCGCTACATGTAAACGTCAGATGTTTACCTTCCTTTATTCATATTTGCCTCTGGTAAACCTCTAATAAAAGTGTTTGATTCATTTGTAAACAGTTAAATCGTATCACGTTACCGTATTCTAACTATGCCATGCGTAGGACACTACAATGTTTTATTGTAAATACACTGGTACAGCAAATTCTCCCAATATACTTCACTGTATATGTCAAGGAGATAAAAACGTACCGTAAACAGAGGTTACTTTGACGTTTTGCGGGTTACTTTTCCGAACTTAAAATAGTAGTTTAGGGGTCTTTTGATGAATTAATAGATAATTGGAGCCTTTTGTTGGTTAATTCCTTTCATCCACTTAGTTAAAGAGTGAAACATTCTTTATTAAGAAAATAAAGGGACAAAGTTACCCCCAGGGCCAAAGTAGCCTCATTTTATGGTAGATACAATCTAAAATATATCGTGCCTCACAGCTTCTTGAAACACAACCATGCGGGGATCACCTTTACAAGAAATTCTTACCTGTCCAGAGTCGTCCTGAGGTGTCGGCTTTCCCGTCGTTTAAATAGTTCGTCAGTCTGACTGGTTCAACCGAAGCGATGACCTGCACGTTCGCCGGCTGCGTGGAGTTGCGGCCATCCCAGGAGAACAGGACGATGTCGCGACCTCTCGTCGCCACGAACAAGTCCGTGCTGTTGTACACGGGAATTACTAAGCTAACGGATCCTCCTTCTGCAAAAAGCCTTAGCTGTAAGCTGCAGTCCGCACAAGAGGGGAAGTTTGGGGTGTTATGACTGGATGTAGTTTTATAGACATACTCAAATTACGATGCAGATGTCTGTCAAAGAAAACTATACAGATAATATAAAAACACTAATAAGCAGAGTACGTTTTAGTCAACAGGAGAATACACAATATAAAATTACATAAATGAAATCGGGTCAAATAAGATAGGTACAGCCAAGTAAAGGAAAAAAACGAGAAAGAACAATCCAGACACCACAAAAGAAGAAAACAAAGCATCGAAGCCTGCATTGGCAAAAGGATAAACGGATAAAGTACATAAAACGCAATAATACGAAACAACGATGAGACGAAACCGACACGAACAGGAAGAACGATGTTTAGGGAACTGGAATATGTTCCAGTCTTCAGGCAAAGACACAGTGTCCGAGGGGGTTTGAAAACCGTGTTGGGTATTTATCGAGGTGAGGTGTTATATAGTAAGAGACCGACAAGTTTCACGTTTTTTAACTCCAGACTAGACTGCAAACTGCTGTTTGCTCCCCTGAAGTATGACGTTAGAATATAGTGTCGTGGCTTGCAGCGAGGAACGACTTTGGTCCATAATTAAAATTTTTGCTTTAGAGTGGCCAGTTAAAAGTTACAGAATATGCCCCCATGTGACGTTTCAGTAGGGCCACGAAATTTTCGTGAAAATAGTATTGCCCCAGTTTTTTCTTTTCAGTATCTTACGTATACATCTGCAGTTCTTCTTCATAGTCAGTGATTGTAACTGTCACGTGTCTTGGAGTTTTCCCCGCAAATCACAGATGAGTGGTTTTGCACTAACCTTATTGTGATTGGCACAGTCAAAGGAGGGACGTCACTTCACAAATACAAGCTTTCAATAATCCCGATACAGAGCTGCAGATGTGCACGTAAGGCACTTAAACAGCTTGGGGCAAATTTTTTTCGTGAAAAGTTTATGGCACCACGTGTAAGAAACCAAGAACAATTTATCCAGCAACACACGTAAGTCCCAGCAACAAAACTGACATGGTTGGTGCAATGACTAAGCCATTCGAACCCAATCAAGGCTATTCAGGCTTGACCAGGATTTTCGTATGTAGGAATCGTGCCGGACGATGTTGGTCGACGGGTTTTCCCAGGCAGGAATCTCCCGTTTCCCCCGTCCATCATTCTAGTGCTACTCCGGTGTCACCCCTCACCAGCGCAAAGATATAGATGTTAAAACCTGACAAAAATATCTTCAACTCATAACTGCCCTTTCTCAAAGTAATATACCCCTTGCGTTGGGGAAAAACCGCTTTTCGCCACTGGTCCTCGCTACTGTCTACATTTATCGAGATTCTAATTATGTTTCCAACTACTTGTTTTTTATGCACAGAACGATAATCAAATATAGGAAGGATTCGTCGCGTTAATGAGTTCAACAGGTATCTGCTAGAAATGTAAAAAAAAAAAAAAAACGTACAAAAATTGAACCACAGTACTAACGGTTGGAATGAAATCTACGGCCCGACAAAAGCGAGTCAAGATATGCTTATGTTCACCAGCTAGGTTTGCAACCTACCCAGTTTCGGTTTGATTGTTCTGCGTACCCTGCAAAAAATAATGCGTAACACATTTTGCGCAGCTGATAAAATATGGGAGAAGGATAGTATAACATGTAAAATTGGGTATAACAATACAAATCTTGGTAAATATCATGAATCACTACTCATCGCGTAGCGGCTAAACTATTGGTGTTATAGGTAAAGTTTATTAATAAAAAATGTTTCTGCAGTGATGAAACGTAGTCGTACGTAACGCAAATTGTTGTTAACTTACTTTGAAATTTGCCGTTTTTCGTCTAAATTCTAAATCCGACTCCAGTGTTTTACGTCTTCGCCATGATGTGTGTTTATGTAGCACTAGCGTTCCTAGCGTTAACTATTGAAAGTAACGCTAATGCGTTGCGCAACTGTTCTTTAGGCAGCAAATTCAGGGGTATAAAAACCGTCATGGTTCTAACGCATGTTTTCGCGGCGGTAGCTGTACGTATTCAGGGAGAATTTTATGGTGTGCAGTACAAATGATACTTGCAAGTAAAAGTGCTTCACAGCGTTATAGTGGCGTAGTGTGTTTTTTATAGATTTTTTTAAATCTGAAACTTTCGTGGATAATAATCACGGTCGTAGAACAACAGGTCTGGACACTCGCCTATCTAACAATGTATTTTGCTTGACCCCCTTGTTGTTTCGCTGTGGTTCGTCAAGTTACCGAGAATGTCGTACTTTTTGGCGCTGTTTTCCGGGCGGTCGGACTCAAACTCCGTCCACTTTTTTCCATTGTTAAATTTATAAAGTAAATGAAGATTTCTAAAGCCTTTTCTTAAATTTGTGAGCGAAGAAAGTATTTCATAAATTGATAAAAAAAATTACGTTTTGATAAATTGTTTATCTTAGCGGAAAGGAAGTGGGCGGAGTTTAGTCCGACCGCCCTGACATCAGCGCCAATAAAACACAATATATTCCCGGTAACTTGGTGAACTACAGCCAAACAACAAGGGGGTCAAGTTTCCAGGTGAGTGTCCAGACCTGTTCTTCTACGACCGTGATAATAATTAGGCCACGAACTTTTCGCGAAAAGAATTTTGCCCCAGCTTGTTTCAGTGCTTTATGTGTACATCTGCAATTATGCTTCATAGTCAGCGATTGTATGTCTTAACTCTCACGTATTTTGAGGTTCTACTTGCAAATATCATACGTGTGGTGTCGCAGTAACCTTACTGTGGTCGGCTCAGTCAAATGTGAGACGTCACTACACACAGTCATGCTGCGAATAACCACGAAGCAGAACTGCAGACGTTCACGTAAGGCAAAGAAACAAACCGGGGCAGAATTCTTTTCACAAAAACTTCATGGCCCTAATGATAATTATTAGTTGAATTTCGCTGACTGAGACACAGGAGAGAATACGTTACGCGTACAACGTGTGTGGAGAGATGTCGACTAATGTACCTCGACAAAAGGGGACAAATTCATCATTTACTGATCGTGGCGAAGGATTTGTAACCGTCATCGAGTTGAGTAAGTAAAAAAATTTTGTTTCAGACATATCTCTTGTTATTTTAGTAAAACAAGCGTGCGCCATGTGCGTTTGGTATCGTAGGGGTTGTGAACGATAATTATGACTGTTATGATTACCAACAACCTCGAAGGCAGATCCTTTACCTTTAACTGTCCGTCTGCCGTAGTTTTTCCTTCACAAAAATGTTCCTTTCCGTCTGAAGAAGCAACTGTATTCCATATCCTACTGCCACAATACTGCCAGAATACATATTGAACCATTAACAGAATTGTTGCTATCTCAAGATCCTACCAACTCTTATGATACGGGGACGTATCAGTTTGGTAACTTTGGAGGCAATGTTATGATTACCAACAACCTCGCCCGAAGGACGGGCTGACGACGACAGTGGAATTAGGTCGGTAGTTGCACAAGACAAGGGCCTCAGCGATTCTCCCCACCTTCACTGAAGTGTAGCAATATAAGGCAATGTATCGGGGGAATAGGGGTCTGTCTCCTTCAAGCCCTCCAGCCGGCACCAGCTCGCCAGGATGGTCCTGGGTCGAGACCCACGACGTGCCGCCGTCCGTCGATAGCCGACACAATCATCATCATCAGGTCTAAGGTGTCCAAAAGGTCACCCATCATAGAGTAGACCAACATAAATAGTTAAACAGTCGCTCCCCTCCAACCTAAATTATGTAGAACAACCGTGTAGTATTTTGCAACTAACTTATGAAGAGTAAACCCACCATAATTATAATAACATAAATCATTTAACAGTAACCCTCGCCCTTAACTTAACCACTTAAATAGTTTCAGTATAAAGTGCCAACCTCTGGCTACAGCCACCCAATATAATAACGACATACAAAATAATGGTGATACAACATGACGTTTTAGTTACGGTAATATCTGACTGACATGCATACAATATTAATTAAATATTTATTTGTTTTGTAGCTTTGTGCGACTTCTCTTGGCGTTAGAGTGTGTTTAAATAAGCAGTAGAATGGGTATCAAAGACGTGTGACATCGGTACATCATGCATACAACGTGAATTTAAAATGCTACGTATTTTGTCTAGATGTCCTTCAGCTAAAAATATTTTTAATGTGTAATAGTAGTAAATTAGTGCAATAGGTAAATCGCATGCATTTACTACGGTATTTGTTTTCTATGCTTTCAATTCATGCTAGAACGAGTTAAAATTGCTTTTGTTATTGTGCATTTACATGCTTATTAATATTATAGATATATATAGATTTTGACATCCCTTTTCCGCTATAGACAATTTGTTAATGCAGGCGTTTTTATTACTGGCGACTATTTATTTCGGTTATATTTCACTGAAATTAATCGTAAATGGCACAGTTCAGCTGTTTATTATTAATTTACGTATTTCTACCCTACAATTTCCCTGATCTTCATAGCCCTCCCCACTAACGAATTGGTAGCATGTAGGCCTAATTATTATTCGCGACTACTAATTTATGTTATTATTCAATGTAATTAATTGTAAATAGTACATTTCGGCAGTTATTTTGTTAGTTTTCTCATGAGCAGTGATTCTTGATATCTACCCAAATCTTGTCAGATTCAGGCGCCAGCAAATGTCTTGGGTCCTGGGTGAGTTGTGTGATTCTCGCAGAAAAACAGTTTTCCTGTGTTTTTAATTTTTTACGCGTTTTCTTTATCCTAAAAAGTTTTCTGAACTAACAGGAATATTTTTCTTGCCCAGAACTTCTGCAACCCTGGTATATTAAGACAAACTACTCCTCGCTCTTGCAGAGTTCTACAACCACCATCTTATGACGAAAATTGGAAGTCCGATGATCGTTTAAATATACCTAAGACATCTCCGAATGACGCGGTTAAGAGATTTCTATTCTTTCTGATTGCAGAAACTGGTGAAGTAAATAAGAAACTCCATCCTTAAGACATTATCAATGTGCAAAAACTTAAAACGAATGATCTTTCAAAGCGAATCGCATGCTCACAGTAAACATGACATAATATAAAAAATAAAGCATTCTATTAAACAGATTGTTTACAAATCATAAAAACAAATTTCTTCTAGATAGTTGTAAATTCCGATGCCAAAATAAATTGTATTTGGACTAATATTGGTATGCGTGTACAACACGTAGAAACCACTTCCAGTGTAAGAATTTGGGGTATGCTGTCTCCAGGCGCGTATAATCGAACTAGACTTTGTTCAAACTATTGTGAACATGTCTTTACGTATGGTACAATCTCTACTTTTGAAGAAGATAATGCCAGAAGTTTTTTTTTTTACAATATGTCAATGTGGAGCGATGTGTGGCACTTGTAATGCGAGCATGAGTCTAATAGAATTTTTAATCTTAGGTCTTAATACCTAGTTACGTACGGATATTTTTTTTTGTATCCAGTACGTTACGAGGCAAAGGTTTCGTGGCCCAATTTGTACAAATCTCATAACTTTTCATAAAGTGGTCACCAATAAATTTATTTTACTTTTAAATGCAAAACATATAACATTTAAGTTACGTCTAACATCACGTTCATGTGCAAAAAAAGTTCGCTTTTCTAGAAGTGAAAAAGTTTATTATTTATTATGAAACACGCTATTTTTTCCACTTTCAGCACCAAGGAAAATGTGAAGGTTAGTGACAACGGAGTCTATTGAGCCTAATGATAGCATAATCACTCGCCATACTTATCGTGCCGTCAGATTATTTCCTTCTGGAGTTTTCTGCCAATCTTCTTTTGCAACTTCTTTATTTGTGTGCGTGTTTGCCAAATATTATTTCCAACGACGTTACTATTTTGCGGCAACTTATTTTTTCTTATTTGTTACAGTAGCTCTTTCTAAATTCTTCGGGAGGTTGGATTCTTATGAAGACAAAGTAATTGCAGTGGTTCTGCCACGTATTCTGCTAGGAAAATTTTTATTGTCTTTCGATTATATATGAAGTTTCACACATGACGTTTCTGGAGCTCATTACCGTGTTTCAGTTTTTTACGTCAAACAGACCTGCAGGGTTGACATTAGAAGATCATACCATAGAAGAGGCAATGTGTGCCACATCCACAGCCGGAATAAAAAAAACATTACAAGGCCCTGCAATAGAGTAACGTTATAATAATGGGCACTTTATAAGGCCCTAAAACAGAAGAGTAGTGTACAGTGTCAATGAGAAGTGAGCCAGAACTAGAATGTCTTTGATAAGAAGAGGTAACATCACACGTTGAATCACCATGGGCACAATGTTATATTTACAAAACACGTCTCAGTTGAATTGACATAGTCCCATTTTGGATAATGAATGTACTATTCTTTCCATTGTTGCAGATACTTGCTATGCAGCACTGAAAAACTTCCGAATCAGTAATGGTGTTTCAATACAATTAGGGTACATTCATAAGAAATATTGCATATCTGTTACGTACTTCATGAAGCCAACATCTAGTGACTGTCTTGTGTGTGAACTTTGAGGAGGGATGAAGATCCTGGACGTATAATTTTCTGTACCTATTCTTATCACATCAACCTATCTGGTGTGACAGCAATGACTTTTAATAACCAGAAAAACTTGGTTTCCCAGTGATGACTTAATAAATGCAATAATCTTAACAATCACCTTTGTCAGCATGTTCCGCCGCATCTATCCCGTAGATGGCACCTTCAAATAGCACCATTTGGTACACTGTCCTTGAATTAGAATTTAATATTCTTTCTTAGCCATTCTGTTAGTTGACGGACAAAGTGACCACTTACATTCGAGCAAGAAACTTCAGTGATGGGCGACTATCTCTGAGTCGATGTTAATGCAGTTACTACTTGTTTACCTTTCAGTACTGTAAACTTTTCAGCTCTCTGCTGTACTAGAGTTAAACCCAGTCTCATCAACATTGTACAACCTAACAGAATATCCTTTAATTTTTTCAAATAATAAAAAATATTATTCCATATTATTAGGACTGGAACATTTTACTTTGGTATGATAAATACATTCGCAAGGAAAATCTACACAATTGTGAATGTGCTTCAAAAATAATATTTTAATTTATTTACGCTGATATTTTATTTCAAAGACAGGGTGTTTAATGCAATTAGGAACGACCAGTGTATAGACAATTATTGAAACTATATATTTCCTCAACCAGTTTTCTAGTTTCCAGCTTAATACGGAGCTTTTTCTTTACGATACACATTTAATAAATCATCAGGAATTGCATCAGTATTTTTCATACAACATTCCACTGTACCGTTTGGAACATCAAACAAATTTCTTCAGACTTGTAGCATATAGTACCGGCCATTGCAGCTTTACAACTAAAATAATTTAAACTTGTATTATTTATTCTTGTTCGGACTTCTGCCACGAGCCACTCATAGATAAAATATTGATCTGAAAGTTCAGTATGGAAGTTAAAACCAACAATTACGTTTGAGGAATTGAATTACATTATATGTACTATTTTGATTTTCTGTCATAGATTTTTTTTTTCGTTTTACTATCACACATTTCGTAATAAAAGTACGCTACATAAATAACACAAAATACATGTATTACTTTATTTTAAAATAATGTTAGTTAGGTATTTTAACAAAAATATTACTTCTGCTTACTTTATTGACTAAAAACATATCTCTCCGTATGGTAGGAAGCTTTTAATACGAGATAATGTTCCTAACATGGTATACAGACAAATGTGTGAGTTTCATAGCAGGAACTCGTATTCAACAAAACAAACTAAATGTTTCGGATACAAAAATGCACACCATGAATTAATATTATTGTACACTGAACAGCCTACCTATTTGGCAATCGACGTGTGTGCGTACAAATTACTGTTCCTTAGCCTTAATTGAGGAGTTAACATTCAAAAGGGGTTAAGTACCATTTTCGACAAAAATGAATCAAGTACATAGAAAGGTGCCAAAACAGAAGGTAAACGACATACCTAAAGTGCTATCTCCTAGTGATATTCATGCGCGCCGTACATTATCACAATTAGATGGTTGGCGTAACATCAACACATTCTAGTTCATTGAAATATATGTATTGAGGTTCATAAGTGTTTTGTATTAATTACTGTTCCATTGCTCCTATTTACTACTTTCCTATAGTACAAAATATGTGAACGCATTTGGATATTTCCTTGTTCATTTGTTTGTCGCAATATACTGTTTTCGTCATTATCTCGAAACGTAACTTTTGGCACTTAGCCCCTCATGAATGTTAAGTCTTCAATTAATAAGTAAGTGGAAAATTTTTTTGTAATACTCGAGAATTTATAGAAAACAAAATGGATGTCAGGAGACGTGACCGCCACTGTTTCCACGTATTTGTTACTAGAGTTCATTCAGCTACTGCCTGATCAGTCAGCTCGTATTAGGGGAGGGGCTGATATCTGACGATTTTACCTCACAATTACAAGCTAGAGATTACAGCAGTACTGGACGACAAATTTTACAGAACCTCTAGGCTTGAAATTGCGAAGCAGATACAACGAACATTACTTATCATGACCCATAGAGTTCAGTAACACAAACAGCGGCTACTTTAAATAATATAGTAGATTTAACGTATTCACTCTGTACTCCACATGTACTGTACCTCTGTTTCATCGTAGTTATGTCGCATATTAATGCAGGAACATAAACTAACCAAATGCGTTTTAAGTTTCACTTTACAGTTTTGAAACATTTGATTATTGAATAACACAATGCCCACCAAACAATCGAATCGTACGCTACTTTGTAATCACTGCTAGTCTTAATTTTTAAGTATCAGTATATGCAGATCAAGTATTGTATTCTTTCCTGAGCAAAGAGATTTTCCTGGTTTCGGAGGATAGTCTAGCTTGCGTTTGGTTATAACATAAAGATATACTTACAATCTGTAAGGTCTTTTACTTGATATGATCAGCAGACGCGTCGTCGGCATGTTGTTTTCGTTATCTTTGTATTTGTTTCTAACTTTCTAATCACATAATACTTACTCGTATGTACAGCAGTTACATACCTATCTTGATTCTCGTGTACTCTCCAGATACAGGGTCGTATCTGTTCACCAGTTGCTCAGTAAGGTCGACGAAGAAGAGAACTCCTCTCCTACAGTCCCAGTGAGGTCCTTCTGAGAGCACCAGAGGCCCTACAACCTGAGAGATATTCACTTGGCACAGGCCACAACTCCAGTACCTAGGAATAGAAGTTTGAGTTGGAACATACATTTAAATAGCAATATTACATCTTCGCATATATTTTTGTAATGAACCGTAATCCTGATGTCTGCCCTGTTAATGGAATATTTAATAAACTACATATTCGAGTTCAGTTATTTTGGAACTTCATTATTTACAATTGAAATACTTGTTCTCTATATCTATAGTACTCTTAAATTAAAGGCCATGGTGCATGGAACACAGAAAAAAATTTTTAACTTCCCATTGTGCCTGTTAGAACGGACAGTTTGGTTACATGTATGAAATTACTTGTCCTGAGAGCTATATTAGCAGCTGCAGCTGTTTTTATGAAGCATTTGTGAGGAAATTTGAAGTTCACGCACTTTTAGGGCACACATTACAGAATATGTGATTTACTTCGTATCATATTCAATAAGGGAGAGAGTAAAAAGCAGCTTTACTTAACGACTTTAGGTCCTTTTGTCACTGATTTTACCTGTCTGTAGTTGCCAACAGCTAAAGGATAGTTTTTAACGTAAATTTTTAATTTGTGTGACATCATTATTTAACAAACTTAGTTATTTTACACTCTTCACGGAAAAAATAATTTTGATATTAGTTACATATACCTCAAGACGTTACCACAATACAGCACCTTAGTTACCATAAGAAAGAACCATGTTATTTTAATAATTTCTTTTTAGTAGACTAGTTTCCGTTTAAAAAAATTTTGTTCTAATTATTCTAATTAAAAAAATTCTTAATATTTAAAACACACATTATGCAACTAAAGTGTATTGCTAGACTATATGTGCACTGTATCACGACTTTAAAATTAAAATAAATAGCATGCATGCACAAATCATATTTAAAAAATTGTTTTTTTCGTGAAAAAAAAAATATATATATATTTCCATTACCAAATAAATAATTCGAGTAAAATATTTATCTAAGCCAAAAACATGTCTTTTTATGTTTAATTTAGCTACTATTGCGTGCTATTTCATTACTATTTTGTAAAATCAACAGCCACAATGTAAGTTGTTTCTTTGTCACAAGAAAGTTTTTTACTGCGAATGTTCTGAACTAGAGCGACATTACGTAGGACGTACAGTAACTCTGCCTAGTGGGCACGTAGTTGACGGTAAGCGATAAGAACACTGCAACTTAAAGCTGTGACCTTGTGTGATATACTGTACACGACACGCGAGATATGCCGAGTTCAACCTTCGCTACGTAAAGCGACCTTCGTATAAATCTACGGGGAGCGGATGTCCACAAAAAGGATGAAAATTTTGGTTTTTCCGACTACACAAACATCTAAGTAATAAACACTTTGCCGAGGGTTTGGTTTTTCCCTTTCAGGACGGAAACACAACAGAATAGGGCATTTATAAACAGCTAGGAACAACAGCTTCGCTGTCATTGTATGTTTCTCTTTAGACCCGCTCGCCAAATTCTGTACAGTTGAATATAGATTTATTGGTTACTGACTGGCAGTAGAATAGTGACACGAAGTCACAAAACGAAAAACACATGCACGATTACAAACAAGAAAACCATAGATCAGCAGATGCAGAGAACTCATAAACTGTATAGGCCTACACACAGGTAAGCTCCTTCACGCTTTATTTTTCCCCACTAATACTATCATCTCAAAGTGATGGCGTTACAATAATGCAAAGTAAAACATTACAGTTTATTCTTATTGATTTAAGATAACGTTATATAACTGCAAGTTAGAGTAGTTATAATTATTTTATTTGTCACACATACGTCATTAAGGTGTCTTAAGACTGAAATAATTAGTAATTTAGAAGCTACCGCAGCATAACTGATAAGCCTACTTTCCTTAAAGTAGGCGCAAATTAACACTGAAAGTTAAAATCGTTTCGTATCCTCGGAATACTAAACGAAAATATTCTTTAGACGTATCATACACGAAATATACTAAATATAAGTCAGCTTACTAAGTAATGTACGCGTACCCAGTTTAATAAAAGTGTGGAAATTATTTTATGAGATATCTTTTTGTCATAAAGATAAAAAAATCTACCATTTTCTAAATATTATAAAAAATGAACGAGATACGAAAACATCAAGTCAGTTTCGTATGTAGTATGTGTACCAAGTTTGATGAAATTCCTGAAAATATTTCATCAGGTAAGTCAAATTATGCAAAAATATAAAAATGGCTACCATTATGAAATTAGGAACTCAGAATGAACGAAATACACAAAAGTCGAAGCAACGTTCTGGGCAGTATACGTATACAAAGTTTGATATATTCAGAAAAATATTTCCTAAGAAATTTATTACTATGCTAAAAATTAGAGATTGCCGATATTTTGGAAATATGAACACGGGATGAACGAAATATACAAAATTCAAGTCAGATTTCTTTGCAGTAGGCCTATATGTGTACCAAGTTCCACGAGATTCTGAAAAAAAAATATATATACGAAGCTATGCAATACTATGCTAAAATATAAAGATGGCCGCCATTTTAAAAATATGATTACAGAATGGACGAAACCCACACAAAAGTACAGTCAGCTTTGTAAATAGCATATGTGCACCAGGTTTGGCGAAATTCTACAAAATGTTTCTTAAGATATGGGATACTATGCTAGAAATATACAAATTGCCGCAATTTAGAAAATATGAACAGAGGATCAACGAAATACACAAAAGTAAAGTCAGATTTATGTATAGTATATGTGTACCAAATTTGGTAAGATTCAGAAACATATTGCCTAAGATATGTAATATTATGCTAAAAACTAAAAATGGCCGCCATTTCGAAAATATGAACACAAAATGAGATATATAAGCAAAAGTAAAGTCAGCTTTGTTTGTAGTATATGTGTACCAAGTTTGATGAAATTGTGAGAAATAATTCCTTAGATATGTAATAAGATGCTAAAAATATAAAAAATAGCAACCATTTTGAAAATATGAATACAGGATGGACGAAATACACAAAAATAAAACCAACTTTGTGTGTAGTAAATGTTTACAAATTTTGATGAAATTCTCAAGTACGATTCCTTAGATAGGTAGCTAGCTTAAAATGGCCGCCATTTTGAAAATATGAACTAGGCGTAAACGAATTATATAAACGTCAAGTCAGATTACAAAGTACAATATGTGTGCAAAGTTTGAAGCAATTCGTTTCACTGGTTCAAAAGTGTTTAAAGTGATACACACATACCTACACCAACACAGACATACAGACAGTAATGTGATCTCATAAGCCTATAGTTTCTCTTTCGGAAAGTAGGCTGAAAATGAAGATTTACCTTAAATTTTTATGTTGTTCAAAAATAAATAATAGTGTATTAAAAGTAATTTAAGTATTTTCACTATCAAATATTAAGCGTGTTCTGAGGGGTGCAAGACTGTCTCGGAGAGTAAGAAGATAAAACCATTTTAACAGTAATATATCACCTGACAAGAGATAATTCATGGAGGAAAGTGTAGATCTCCAGTAAAACTCATCCGACAACGACCACGAAGAATCCAAACAAGAAACCGCCAGATTTCACCTGCGCGGAACACCACCGTGTAAAGCTCATGCGTTAGAATATTGTACTCAACGCAATTATACAGGTAAACTCAATTCGAAGTGTGTTAAATTTGCGTGTTGATACCTCATGAAACAGTAATTCGAAAATGTATTTTTAATTTGACCGTAAATTGAATATGGCAGAAGTGATGACACCCTGAATATCGACCTTAAAATCTAATTCCTTTAAATAAAACAAAAAACTACTTGGTACTTCATTGTTTTAGCATTATACACATTGTCTTTGCATTTTATTTAAAGTCTATTTTTTAGAGTATAATCACTCCCACTAGATTCAGTTAACGGACAAATTAAAACCCATTTTCGACTTACTATATTAAGCTATTACCATGCAAAATTAATACGCTCCAGCCTGAATCTGCCTATGTAACGAGTGCCATTGTCCCAAGACTAAAGAACTCAGATCACACATAACGTATACGCCTTACCCAGAATCGGAACCTAGAGCCACTCTAATCGTAGCTCGACAAACAAAAACTGTTACAGATCGGTCCACTTGACGGCCTTATTATTCGCTATGTTCTTTCTTTTATAGTGAATTTGACAATTAAGTTTACATTATATTGATCTATTTAACGGAACAGCAAAATTTTCACACTAGGTAAATAAAAATATCGAAAGTGGTGCACAGGTCTGTGTTACCGACCTTGTAATAATTTCATATTACCCTGATGTATGTAACCCGAAAGGTGTAAACAAATAGCAAATAGCTGAAGTGCAAAGCATGCCAGTTCCTTGGAACAATGAAAAACCATAACTAATAAATTCAGGGGATTCATCAGCCAATATTCACGGAAGTGGCACAGTTGTCAATTGTAGCACACTACCAATCATATTGCTGCTCTCTAGACCTTCTTTACTTTTTTTTTTCATATAGATGTAGTAAGTATCAACTTTCAGTATTTAAATGTTTGGATAGTGTAATAATGTTCTAGGGCGTTTCGTACGAGATTTGTCCTGGCTCAGTGGATGTCATATACAATCTAAACTTGAATCAGTAGAAATAAACCACACCGGTGAAATTTCAGTCGTTACGATCATTTCTATGACTGAAGTTAGTGAAACGGTGCTGATTGCTTCAGTGACTAAATGCTACAGATTTACTAGTTATTTCCACATACTCTCAGAAAATTTCACCCGCCTAATAACTGGTTTTTAGTTAATTATATAGGTTCGTCACTCAGAAATAGATTGCTAACTGGAATTTCAGTGATTACCATTATACTTTTTGTAACTACTTATTCGAATTTAGAGTGTACAAGATACCAGTAGACTTATTTATTATAGAACACAAAACTCACGTGGTAAGTACGAAGCAAGCAAATATCCAGTGTGTCATGTTGGTCTGAATCCTGCAGTAAGGAGACTAATATCAGTGTAAGCGGTAATGGTCTTGTAGAAAAGAGAAGCTATGTAAATTTGAATGTTATATATGGCAGAGCGAAAGCTTATCTTGAAGTGTAGAATACGGTGGTGGGGAGGAGGGCGAACACAAGTCATTCTTATCGCACGTAATAACGGCTTTCCACTTATTCGCGGAGATAGTATGTTCACTTCGCAATCGCAGTTGGGGCAATTCTTTTTAAAAATTTATTTCAGTGTTCCACTTTCAGATAAAACCATCCACCAAAATGAATCTTCAACGAAAAGACTAAAGTCAACATTCAGAATCACTGTCAACAGCAATACGTCTGGCTGTTCAATCCTTTTCCTCATTCAATATAGTAGTATTTGGGGTTTCCCATTGAGAGTAACTTTGCGTTCACGGATGAAGAACAATACAATTTTTACAAAATCTTATAAATGTATTTTAGATATTCAATAAAGAAATACATAAATTTCGAAATTGTTGCACCATCCTGTCACACATGTTCCTTTGTACAATAAAATACGAGAGCACATTTGACGAAACTTTTTATTATTTACTGCTGACGTTACTATCGTAAGAAAATATCGGAGAAATTAAAATGATTAAAATAACAGATACGAAAAGAAATGTGTGCAGAAAATATTGCGTTAACACGTGTTCATCGTAATTTTAGCATAATTTTATTATTGTTTCTGCACATAATTACCCTGCTTTTAAAATTTACAAATATAGGCCTACAAACTGGAAGGCAATAACGATTTTGGTTCATAAAAATTACACCTTGTAGTAAACTCTCAATCGAATATTGAATAGGCTACACTCAAGGCTACACTTCAAATGGATCAGGTATATTTAACAAATTGTTTATGATTATTCACAAAACAAAACAAAAAAAAACTTCCATATAAACGATTTCTTAATTCGTTCTAATCAATATATTTGGTTTAAAATTGTGTATTTTCTTATGTTGCAACAAGTATCGTGTGAAAGGTTATTCCAAAGAAGTCTAAAATCCACCGCCATTGTTATAAAAACGCAATGAAAACAAATAAACAAGCTTTTGGACCATCATCTAACCACATTCATCAGAAAGAGAAAATGCTTTTCACAAAAATGCACTTAACAAACTCCGACAGTGGTTTATAGCGCGTGTTTCGGCACGAAAAGACTTACTTTGAATAAATGACAACCGAAAGCCTTTAAAAAGTACAGCCCTAACTTGTGCCTAAATGCTCCACGAGAACATCACGACATCCAAACCTCTGATTGCCAGGAAAACGCTCGTTACAGTACATCAACGGAATGGTCATGCTGACCACTCAATATTCTGTAAAATATCTCATTTATGTATGCATTTACGTATTGTCTTAGTTGTGGATAAGTGAAATGTGCTCCATTATTCAGAGATAGAAACTTAGTATGGTGTCTGAATGTTGCTCATGTAGTTGCAATTTGTGAAGTTACTCAGAAATTTGACGAAACTCGTGTCTCTAGTAATAAGAAAGGTGGGAAGGAGTTCAGGTTATGTTAATCAAAAACATCGCCGGAACAACTCTCTAGAATTTAACGCTACACTTAATCTATCAAATTTAATAATTTCCAGTTGTAATTTAATATCTGTGCTGCATCACTTATCAATAAGGACAGGTAGTTTACACGAAAATATTCGTACAACGTTTCGTTTCAGTGTCTTACGTGCACACCCCATCAGTGATTGGATGTATTTAACTCTCAGCGCCGCTGATCACAGACGTGTGGTGCCGCAGTTAGCCTTGTTCTGATTGGCACAGTTGAATAAGTGAGATCTCTACACAACGACACACATCCAATAACTATGAAGAAGTACTACATGTGCTCTCGTAAGACATTGTAACAAAGTGGCGCATAAATATTTTACGAAAATTTCCGGTCCCTATTTATAAAATGATCTATTAGTCAAACTTCAGTAGTCAGTTACAACACAGGTGTAAATGTAAGGTTATATTGGAAATACTCAGCTCCTCCCTACACGTTTACTTCTTATTTCAACATTAACATGGGAAAATGATACTACACTGACCGTCACTAACTGTGATTTTGACACGTGATCTCTTTGTCGAGTTGACCCTAAGTGATCCTTGACTTTGATATACAGAGTGGTCCTGAACTACAGGTACAAACGCAGGGAGGTGATTCCATATGGAAAATAAAGTAGGACTAATGCAGGACACTTTGTACCTAAGTGTAATATTGTAGGAGTAATGAGCCGCAGAATATCGAATTTGAAAACCATATTTATTTTCAATATTGGAAACAGAATTATGTAAAACGACAATTTTCTGAACATTGATTTGTGTTATAATAGTCTTCAAACCCACATCAAATGCTGGTTGATACCTTCAGTTATTACTTAAAGAACAGGAGTGGCCACCCTCTCAGTGGACCAAACGTTTGTGCCATCGGGATAGTGGAACATTTGACGATGTTTTATTGAGTAATGCGAGCTTTGTAATAAAAATGGTCCTCTTATTGCAACTGTCTAGGGCTCATAGTTTTCGTGAAAAATGCACGCGAAGCTTTGGCTGAAGCGATAGAGTACCAGGAGAGGATAGGAAATGCTGCGTACATCGTGTATGGAAGTGCTTAATTGCCCTATCCAAAATGGGTTAGAGAACATTACATACGAAAAATGTCGTACAGTAACTTGTAAGGGAGATATCCACCGAAAAAAAATTAACTCTAACAGACAATAAGAAAGGTACTGTGAACGATTACATTGATCGTAAGTATTTGCACAGCCACTATTGTGGTGTACAACTTCGAGTAAAACGAGGGAGTGGTACGGTCCTACCAATGTGTGTGTAACATGTAAGTATTTTGTATTGCTTTTCAAAGATGTAATACAAATGCATAGTACAAGTCACCTT
>PNEQ01112946.1:0-18325 GCA_003012365.1 Medauroidea extradentata
ATTTTTGTTATTTATTGTTGTTTTGTTGTTCTTGCTCGAAGAGCTTTCAACCATTAAATAAATGGTTGATCCGATCTATGTTTTCTTATTTTTTTTATCCTTTCAGTCTTCTAAAAACTAAAGTTAATATTTATTTATTTTGTGAACTAATGCTGTACTGATAACTGATTTCTTAAGGTACTCGGCCTCAGGTCTTTAACCTTTTTTTACCATCAGTCTAAACAAAAACAGATCCACTAGATCTATCCTTTTAGATTTAACTCTCTCTAGAGTGCACATAATTGTTGGGGGCATGCCTGTGGTAATTCCTCAATTTGTATCACATCTGGGGATTGAGGAAACCGGAGGGTACGGATCACCACCTTGCTCATACTGGCGCATGCGCCTTTGGCGTCGGTGATCACATCTCCCATGACTCATGTGGGTACTCGGCCTATTCCCGTACTGGCACCTGTGGCAACACTGCGTCAAATAATGGGCAATGGTGATGATTTGAGTTGTTTTTGTTTTGGGCTTGCAATTTGTAGGGAAGAAGGGAGATATATTTTGTGATGTTATGGAAAGTACTCCGTTGTGTCCGCTGTGTGCTAAAACAGCCCTTCTGATGCTGCCAATATTTGATGCTAACTGTATTAGACACAAACTTGTAATGGAAATAATTAAGCACCTTCCTATACAGCTGGTTCGAGATGATTTTCTACCTCATCATGTGTGTTATTCATGTTCAACTATTCTCAATGCATGGCATAAACTTACGAAAAAATGCATCATTGTTTTGTGCACTTCCTGGTTTTTTTAGTGCTTTGTGTATGTGATTGTAGAGGGGTGATGGTTGTATTTAGATGCTGTTGGTACTGTCGCTACTTTCCTTTTACCTTTCTATGTTCCGAGAGCTGCAGAAGAGGACGTCAAGATGAAGACCTTGATGCACAGGTGCGCTGCCTCCCTAGTTTTGAACACCTACACCGACTTGAATCTTCACTTGGACTGGAGTGCTTTGCGTGCCCTCCCCCTGTTTATGGACTGCCTGCTCGTCGGTGCCCAAATGTGGGTTGCCTAGCGGCTAGTTGCAGAGTGACGGAGACGTCAGTTCCCACTATCTTGGAGAAAACCCCTGGAGCATGTGTGATGTGCTTGTTATATGTGCACTTTATTCGATGTATGCACATTCTTTACTGTCTTTCTTCAAGAACTAATATATAGTCTTCGATCCTCATTCTTCGCTTCGAACTGTGGATTCTTCATGTTTATCTGTTCTTCTGCACCATTTGTAACTAGGGGTTTTTCTGGGGAGGAGATCTTGTACCGTGACTGTGTTCTGGAGTGTGTTCGGGGACGGTGGTGCTCGGTGGCTACCACGTGCTTCGGCTGACTTATTTATTGCAGAATATACACAAAGCTAAATTTCCTGTGTTCTATGAATCCTTTCCTCTACCTAAGCCCCACCTTGCTCATACTGGCGCATGCGACTTGGGCGTCGTCGATCACAGCTCCAATGACTCATGTGTGTACTCGGCCTATTCCCCTACTGGCACCGGTGGCAACACTGCGGCAAATAATGGGCGATGATGATGATTCGAGTTGTTTTTGTTTTGGGCTTGCAATTTGGAGTGAAGAAGGGAGAGATATTTTGTGATGCCATGGAAAATGCTCCGTTGTGTCGGCTGTGTGCTAAAACAGCCACCCTAATGCTGCCAATATTTGATGCTAACTGTGTAAGACACAAACTTTAAATGAAAATAAAGAAGCACCTTCCTATACAGCTGGTTCGAGATGATTCTCTACCTTATCATGTGTGTTACTCATGTTCAACTATTCTCAATGCATGGCATAAACTTACGAAAATTGCATCATTGTTTTGTGCACTATCTGGTTTTATTTAGTGCTTTGTGTATGTGATTGTAGAGGGGTGATGGTTGTATTTTGATGCTGTTAGTACTGTCGCTACTCTTTTCCTTTTACCTTTCCAGGTCCCGAGAGCCGCAGAAGAGGAAGTCAAGATGAAAATCTACTGGCAGACATCGATGCACAGGTGCGTCGCATCCCCAGTTTTGAACACCTACACCGACTTGAATCTTCACTTGGACTGGAGTTCTCTGCGTTCCCCTCCCCCTGTTTATGGACTGCCTGCTCGTCGGTGCCCAAGTGTTGGTTGCCTAGCAGCCAGTTGCAGAGTGACGGAGACTTCAGTCCCCACTATCTTGGAGAAAACCCCTGGAGCATGTGTGATGTGCTTGTTATATGTGCACTTTATTTGATGGATGCACATTCTTTACTGTCTTTCTTCAATAACTTATATATATTCTTCGATCCTCATTCTTCGCTTAAAACTGTGGATTCTTCGTGTTTATGTGTTCTTCTGCACCATTTGTGACTAGGACTTTTTCTGGGGAGGAGAACTTGCACCGTGAGTGCATTCTGGTGTGTGTTCGGGGACGGTGGTTCTCGGTGCCCACCAAATTTGTTTCGGCTGACGTATTTATTGCAGAATTTACGCAAAGCTAAATTTCCTGTGTTCTATGTATCTTTCCCTCTACCTAAGCCCCACCTTGCTCCTACTGACGCATGCGCTTTGGGTGTCGGCGATCACAGCTCCCAAGACTCATGTGTGTACTCGGCCTATCCCGGTACTGGCACCGGTGGCAACACTGCGTCAAATAATGGGCAATGATGATGATTTGAGTTGTTTTTGTATTGGGCTTGCAATTTGGAGTGAAAAATGGAGTGATATTTTGTGATGCCATGGGAAGTGCTCCGTTGTGTCGGCTGTGTGCTAAAACAGCCCCCTAATGCTGCCAAAATTTGATGCTAACGGTATAAGACACAAACTTGAAATGAACATAAAGAAGCACCTTCCTATACAGCTGGTTCGAGATGATTTTCTACCTCATCATGTGTGTTATTCATGTTCAACTATTCTCAACAATGGCATAAACTTACGAAAAAATGCATCATTGTTTTGTGCACTTTCGGGTTTTTTAGTGCTTTGTGTATGTGATTGTAGAGGGGTGATGGTTGTATTTAGATGCTGTTGGTACTGTCGCTACTCTTTTCCTTTTACCTTTCCAGATCTTGAGAGCCGCAGAAGAGGACGTCAAGATGAAGATCTACTGGACGACTTCGATGCACAGGTGCGCCACCTCCCCAGTTTTAAACACCTACACCGACTTGAATCTTCACTTGGACTGGAGTGTTCTGCGTCCCCTCCCCCTGTTTATGGTCTGCCTGCTCGTCAGTGCCCAAGTGTGGGTTGCATAACGGCCAGTTACAGAGTGACGAAGACGTCAGTCCCCACTATCTTGGAGAAAACCGCTGGGGCATGTGTGATGTGCTTGTTATATGTGCACTTTATTCGATGTATGCACATTCTTTACTGTCTTTCTTCAAGAACTTATATATATTCTTCGACCCTTATTCTTTGCTTCGAACTGTGTATTCTTCGTGTTTATGTGTTCTCCTGCACCATTTGTGACTAGGGGTTTTTCTGGGGAGGAGAACTTGCACCATGAGTGTGTTCTGGAGTGTGTTCGGGGACGGTGGTGCTCGGTGGCGACCATGTGACTCGGCTGACGTCTTTATTGCAGAATTTACACAAGGCTAAATTTCCTGTGTTCTATGTATCCCTTCCTGTACCCAAGCCCCATTTTGTTCCTACTGGTGCATGCTCCTTGTGCGTCGGCGATCGCGGCTCCGAAGACTCATATGTGTTATCGGCCTATTCATGTACTGGCACTGGTGGTGACAAGTGCGCTCCTGTACTTGGTAATCTGGGGCTTAACAGTCTGCATACAGTTGGTGGTGGCACTGTCGTGTTGCACTTCTAGTAATTTGTAAATCCTCCCTTTGTTCAAAAGTTTGTTTTGGAACGTCCGTCTAAATTTTTGTTTGGCATGATAACAGTTTCAGGTTTAGCTGATGTTGGTCGTAAAATGGCTCCTCTTTTTCTCAGATAATGTATACGAATTTTCTTGTTACCGTCAAAGGTTTTTGTCAGCTTGTTTTCTTTGGAACGCAAGCACCGGTAATTCATTCTTTCTGCATTTTACCTAAGTATTTACATAATTTACACCTTACCCTCTTAGTTTGTTTACAGCATTTGGGAATGTAATAATTCATTGTGTATGTTCAGATATTATTGGACGAACTTGTTATAGCAATTTTCATTACGTGTGTGTTATATGTATTCGTCCATTTTGACTGATATTTAATAAGGTCACAGTGCAGCCTTTGTAATTGTCTGCCATTTGTGCTCTGCGAATTTGTCGAGCTTTTCAGCGTTATATTTTTTAACGTCATCTGATTGAGCACTTTTATTACCTGTACTCTCGTAATTGTGTCTTTTAAAGTTGTGTTAATTTACAGGCACTCATGTATGGATATTTAAAAGTCTTAAGCATTGTATACAAATTTCTATCTGCGGTTTACAAATGATTGGCTTAGTCTTGTTCTGCCTTATTCGGCATGTTAATGATTGTAACCCTTTGCCGATTCTTAAATATGTGTAATAATAAAATTTGTGGAATTTGTATTTATCTTTGTGCTCATTTATAACAGTGTGTTTTCATATATATATTATTTCGCTTTTAAACTGTAATAATTCAATGCTTATTGTTGTTAATATATGTATTGTATATTTGTTTGTTGAGGGTACATGTGAATATATTGTTGTTAAAGACTACGTGTTATTTTGTTGATGTTTGATGTTTAAAAAAATGAGTACTGTGGCTTATTGTTAATGTTTGTATCATAAGTATTTAAAGTGATGATCTACGCTTTCTGTTAAAATCACTTCTTCATTAGCTATACAGACTGACAGCCTGTAGAACATAAAGACATACCCCATAAAGATGCGGTGTCTGTGAGATGTGGACTCATCCCATAGTGATTGTTTACTGATTTCTTTTTGTTATTGTCGTCATCACTACTTTATTTATTACTTATTTGAAAATTAACTTCGCTTACTTACAGAAGGATAAATATTTAAATTTTCATTTGATTTGTTAGCAATACAATGTTATAAGTTTTATTTACTTATTATGCGTCCAAATATTTAGACATCATCAGTGACTCTGATGCTCCGACCCCCCAACCCCTTGTCCCAGAACATACTAAAATATACTACTCACGAATCCTGTAAAGAAAGTTGGTCAAGTAGAGAAACTGCAAGGAGCAAAACGTATGAGAGATATGAGACATTTATTTGAAGTACCGGTATGTAATTAACAAAATTAAAATGTGTTGAGAATAAGGTACCAAGTTCACATATAATTAGAGATGAATGACCATGCAGTGTACGGCAAACATCATGACGATATGTTCAAACTGGTAATAAAAGTAATGAGAGTAGTGAATTGTTGGTTCTATTTATTCAGTTGATTAGAGAATTAAATTTTTTGACAAACGATATGTAGGAGATAGGATCTATAGCAAAAGAGAAGTAGAAACATTTAATGGATGACTTTGATGTATTATTCCTAGTATTAATGAAACATGCAGATGTATTCCAGTGGGACGGAAGATTAATTTATTAATTTTGGGCATAAATGTTCATTGAAACATACAATAGGCATAGGATTTGTCAGACCAATAAAGTTGATTCCATGTAGAGTTCTTCATGCAATGAAACCAGTAGTATAAGCATAAGTGAATGATATGTTAGATAAATGAATAATAACAGAGAGTAAATCTCCTTGGCAGACCATATGGTGTTCCTCATTCATTGAAAGCAATAATAGAAGAACAAGTGAAGGCATGTTTGATGAAGAAATAATTACAGAGTGTAAATAGCTGTGACAGTTTCCAGTTATATTAAAGCAATGAAACGTTGGTGGTGCATTTAAGTTTCGATTTTGTATCGATTTCCACCACACAAAAGAAATGACACGTAAAGACCCATACCCAGTCCAAACGTTACAGAAACTGCATATTATTTGAATGGAGCACATTAATTTACTTCCCTATATTCGGTAACAGTAAGTAATGATGAGTATTCAGAAAGTGTTTTGACGAATACAACTTGTGGGTTGGGTTGCTCTGAAGGTAGGCGAAATGAAAGTGTTCGCCATGATGGATACAGGACAATGTCAAGTTTCGTAAGTTAGCTATGGGTAAGTCCCTTGGTGAAGGACAACCCAGAATTTCGCCATTGACCAGCAATTCAAAATGGAGACCACCAAGAATATAAATGGTGTTATGAGATTAATGGAAATGCTTGGCAACTTTTCAAAAGTTATTCCCAGTTAAGGGGAACTTTGTTCGGCAGCACTGAAGTTTTGGCAGGTGACAATGCCTCATATTTCTCCGGTAATCAAATGCATAATCTGTGTTTCGCCTGGGGTGTTAAGCTAGTTCATACGAGTTATCTCTGTCCGAATCTGGTTGAGCATATGGATAATTCAGTTAGGGAGCACTAACTATATTTAAACAAGTGGGACGAAAATTTGGCTCTGTTAACATTTCATGAAACAACATGCCACATTCCCCAATGTAAATGCCACCGGTGATTATTATGTTTGGAAGAGAATGTCCTCACCCTTTGATTAGTTTGTTGGGAAACGAGTCTCTCGGGGTGGATGGTCTTCCTGGGAAATTTGTGGATATATGGCGGAATGCTTAGCAGGCTTTGTTGCTTACTGTCTAATGAGTGAAGGAGAAATACAACGAAGGCCGAAAGGAGTGCCTATTTAAAATAGGGCACTTTATGGTAATTTAAAAGGTGACAGTAAAAGCTGAATATGCTTCTAGTAAGCTATCTATGGACTGTATAACATTTTGTCTTTTTCTACTACCATAAGCGTTAATGTTTGTATGCTAAATAGAAAAGTTCTGGTGAAGAAGGTGCACATTAGAGCCTTGAAGCCTTACATACCTCTTAGAGAACTTGATGTGAGCCAGTAGGGTAGATGACATTAATGAGGGTTAGCTCCATTCTGTTACCTTAAGGGCGCTGTCTACTTTGAAGCCATGGCGGGAGCAAGCAAGGGTCATAAAGGTTAAATGATTTTCCACCTGGCTTTAAGCGCAGACCTCAAACAGAGCACTGGTAAGGGTGTGGCTCCGATCGCTTTCGCGAGTAGAACATTGTCTGAGTCGGAAAAGGGTTTAAGTACCTATGAGAAGGAGACTCTGGCTTGTTTGTTCGGATTGGAGAAATTTGCCTCGTACGTTGAACATAATGAGTGCGACTTATATACCGATAATCAAGCCGTTAGTTGGGTGTTGAACCACCCAAATCTGTTGGGTAAACTGGGAAGGTGGGTGTTACGCCTTTCCTGTTTTCGTTTTAAAATTCACCATGGGTGAGGAACTGACAACGTTGTGGCCGACGTTTTGTCGCGCATGTTTGACCCCCGTGAATTTTTGTGGGCGAAGAACTGCCGTTAGATTCAGGGGTGCTACTGCAAAGTTTCCCTGAATGTTTTGTTAGCATTAAAGAGGGACAGAAATGTGATCCCTGGTGCGTGCAGATCCGTAAGGATTTAGTCCAAGGTTTATCCATTCCTTATGTCCTGGAGCAGGACATTTTATATCATACTGGGAAGTCTGGACGTGCGAGGAAAGTGTTGGCTCCAGCTTCTATGCGCCCTTTGATTCTTAAGTACTATCACGACTCTGTCTTTGGCGAACGTTTAGGAATTAACAAAACCTTCCAGAAGATATATGCTACCTTTGCATGGCCAAATTTGAAACAGGAAGTCACCAATTATGCACGCAGTTGTGAGTTATGCCAGAAATGTAAGCAGGCTCAGCAGACTAATTATGGTAGAGATGTAGTTGTCCCTCCTGATGCTCCTTGGCAGGTAGCACATCTGGATATTTTTGGTCCTTTTGTATGTTCTCGGAACGGGAACATTTGTATTTTGATTATGTTGGATGTGTTTACCAAAGTTGTGTCTTGTTTCCATTGCGCAACATAAAGGCGAACACGATCGTTAAGGCGCTTACAACCCAGGTATGGAAATATTTTAGTGCTCCCGAGCATATTGCCACTGACAATGCTCGTTATTTCACGTCCAACGCATTTAAAAACAAATGCTTTCAGTGGGCGAGGAAGCACTATACTTCTAGCCCATATTATCCTAAGGGCAACCAGGTGGAGCGTTTTAATGAGAATTTGAAGGCCTGTTTATCGATCTTCCATAATGCAGACCAAACCTTGTGGGACAAGGAGTTGGATCTGATCAATTTAGGATTTAACAGTACCATCCACAGTTCTACCAGTGTTCCTCCTTGTGTGCCTTTCCTTGGTCGCCAACCTGCTCATCCTCTCCTGCACATTTGGGGCATTCTCTCTCCTATAGCTCCGTTGAATGAGGCCGGGTTGGAGCGTCTGTGTCGTGAGGTGGCACGTCGGCTTTTGGCGGCTAAAAGGGAGGTCCGGAGAGTCTTGACAGTAGTAGAGTTGCTCCTCCCTTCAAAGATGGTGATTTAGTACTTTGTAGGAATTTTGTGTTATCTGATGCCAGCGCGAAATTGAGTGCCAAATTCAGCACCAAGTATGAAGGACCCTTCTTCGTCTTGAGTTTTTTTAATGTGAACAATGTGAGCTTGGGCCAGCCGAACTCGGCTCGAGGAGTTCGGAAGGCTCATGTCTCCCATTTAAAGGGCTATGTCGCATGTACCTGAGTGTACATTTTGGAACTGTGTGTTTTTGTAATTGAAGTGGAGATATTTTTGTGTAGTAACTGTATTTATATTGGTGCTTAATGTTCTTTAGGAGTGTGAATCTTCATTTGATATCCTGAAATAGCATTTGTATTTGCACACTTATATTTGGATAATGTTTTAACTTTAACATTTTAAGAATTTGTTACTGTGCTACTATTTTATTTATGTGTTGGAGAGCTCTTTTAGATGTTGTACGTGTGATGCGCGTATCCTGTATTCATATGCCAGTTTTCCTTTTCTTCTCTTTTCCATAATTATTTTTTCTTATCTAAACTTTTCCATTCTTTATTGTTATTTTGCAGCTTATTCTTGTTTTGATTTCCTGTTTCCCATGTCTCCGAGCCACTTCAAGAGATGTTCATCCTGGTGAAGAAGAGTGTTACTGCGAGGATTTGACCTGGAGCTGGTCATTGCTGCGCGCTGCCCGCCTGTTGTATCACTGGCTTCGATGCTGCGAACTTCTGCGCCTGTTACCCCCCAAACTGCAACCCCTTATGCTTCGCTGCATGGCGGGTTGCTGTGACTGATTTTACACTGGATCTATCCTGATGTCTCCGAGCTATATATGAACTCTTTTGTAACTGTCTATGTTTCCTACACTTCATGATGCTTTATGTCTACACTCCCAGATATTGCTTGTATATGAACTTACCTCAAGAATGTTACTTCAAGATATTTTTCTATGCTATATGCTTTACCCTTCTGTCACCTTCTGGAATTCAAAAATTGTGTATGGTGAATTTTGCCTCTTTCTACTGTGCTTCTTCTTATGTTTGGGGTTGCGGACTCTGATTAACTTGAGAATTTCTTCGTACTAGGGTGTTTCTGTGGGGGAGGATGAAATATGTCGTCCTTCAGTGGGGCGTCGGTGGCGCAGAGCAGGTTGAACTGCTTTATTTTGGATCGAAGCACGACCTCTCTGTTTTCTTGTGACTCTTTGTAACCTCTATGTTCCCCCTCATACCTCTCCTCGTGCATGCGCATGCGTCACGATTGTGGCCAGGTTGTGTCGCGTGCTCATGTGTGTCTTTTTGCTAGTCACTTTTCTTTCTACTACTGGGACCGATGGCAGTTGCACATGTAAGCTCCTCTTATTGCTTTTTAGCTTTTGGGAACTTGTTCCTGCTGACGGTATGGCGGCTGCCGTCATGTTTAAGGGTTTTTAATGTGTAGTTTTTCGCGTATTTAAAAAATTTTTTTTTGGTCGCCGCCTATGGTAAATTCTCTTTTGACTAAAAGATTAATCTCTATATGTTTTACATTGGAATTTCTGTGTCGTTTGGGTTGACCTACATACCACCTTCTAACTTTGTTTATGTGTTTTGCCCGCATTGAGATTTTGCACTATGATAGCATTTAACTTGATATTATTGCTTTGCGAAACATTAATTTGTTTCTGATTTGGGCATATTTTCAGTTTAGCCTTGAATACAAGAATAAAAGGAGCATTGCATGTATAGTCTACATAATTACGAACTATTCTTTGATCCTAATTTGGGAGCATAAACTTATAATGCTTGTTAAATGACTATGGTCGTCGTCAAAGAGATGCGTTTGACTGTAAACTCAAATTTCTGGCTCGTGAACATTAACTTTGGTTCATGAAACCTAATTCTAGTTGTAGTGAGAAATGTTATTGAGAGTTTTCATTACCAATATTGTGATTCTATTTAATTGTACGGACTCTAAACATACTAATTTTTATAAACACAGTTGGAATCAAAATGCTACCTTAATTCTGAAATTGTCTTAAATTTCAATGTTTTGTTTGTATTATGAATGAACACTACAATGAGGTGTACATATAACTTTGCTATTCGTGATAGAATATTTTGTAACTAATCATTTTGTATTATTCTTATGGTTTAATGAATTGTGGAGTTATTTGCTTGACATGTAGCCTATATTGTGATTGCTATATAACCTTGCGATTCGTGATAGAATATTTTGTAATTATTCATTACTAGGGTTTAATGAAATTTGGAGTAATTGTTTAACTGTTGGCCTATATTGAGATAAATGGTCTTGCCACCTATATTCTAGTCAAATAGTGTGCATTTCTAGTAATTTGTATGTTTTTGTATATTTAAATTATTTGCTGAACATATTTTTTATGTCTTTATCTAAAGCGAATTGTGCTGCTGAATGTTCTGCGTATATTGACGAATATTGAAAAAAAAATTGGTTGTAATAAATGTTAATGCTACGATAATTATTTATTGTCATATTTTAATTTTTGTTTCCACACTTTCACGGCTAACACTGTTGTTTATGTATGTAAGTAACCTTCCTTACAATTTAAGTTTGGTTCAAAATGACACCAACCGGGAATTACTTGGTTACTTATGTTGACACAATACCAACTGTTACATTTCTCTCTCTGTCAGTGAAGTGTTTAATAACACAGAGTGTGCGCTTGAGGCATTCCTTTGATACTATGCTGTCTTAGTTGTCGCTAGTAGCGGCGACTTATGTCCACGAACCTGGTCTCTGACCACATACACACATTGCCTTATGGCACTTCCTTCGTGAAGGATTCCCAGCACTCTGTGTTGAAGTTGTGACGATGAAAATACATGGTCTGTGATTTTGACATGCATGAGAAGTCAGGGTATACACATTTCTGCAACATTCAAACATATTGTTGGGTGACATATATACATTTGATACAGTACAATGTGTGAGTTCGTTACCAGTCGAAACATTGCAGATAAATAATATGTTTTATTCTGTATCTGTGCAGACTGTGTTATATAGCTTCTTGTTATTTGAAGAAATAACACTGTTCTGCAGTTCTTATTGAACAAAAATAAAATATTTATCTATTATGCCCTGTTGCCCAATTAATGACAAAAGAACACAAGAGAAGATAGGTAAATTAAGGTGCAAACAGAATAAAGAAAATAGAAACATTATATGCAGTATGGAGAAGAGGACGCTGTTGCACACCAACCCTCGGGTTGCCTCCAAGCTGAGTGGCAAGAAGCTGCTACGCAGTTGGAGTAACATTGACTTCTGAGCTGTTGCTTCCCCGAATACTACACAGTATTGTTATACTGTACCAGTTTCTACTAATGCTAAGAAAACATTTACAAACATTTTTGTACTCTCTAGGAAGATGTTACGGCCTATTAGTAGGTTGTCTGTATATTTACTTTAGCGTACATTGCACTAAAGTTATCGCTTCTTTTGTCATAATTGTATGTTTCATTTTAGGTTGAAGTATTTTTGTAACTTTTTTAAAAAATGTGTTCATGTCTTGATGTGGCATAACCTTCGCCAGAAATGTGTGTAGATACAGTTGAAAGTAACAAATAGTACAAAAATGTATTTTAAATGCAATTGTTGTGTCATACCTTCGTGATGATATGTATGAGAACTAGTGCATCTGCCACTCCTTATTGACAAGAAAGTACAGGGGGCAAATTCACCAGTCAACAGTAGATCAATTACATCAACTACACTGGTGCAAAAAAAAAACGAACGTAGACAGTGCAAGATGGTAGAAAATAACAGGATAGCAATGCTAAACAGGTGGAGCGAACGAGTGAGTCTGAAGTGTTGATACTCGGTAGTAGCCATGTTAGAGTAATCGAAGAAAAAGTGATATTTCCAAACACAAACATTTTAGCAAAAGGTCACACAAAGCCAGGAGTTCCTACATGTGAGGTGCTACGTATACTTAAGAATTTCATACGAATCCTACCAAAGAATGATTTTGTTGTGATGTTAAGTAAGAGGGGGGTGGGGTGTATGTCAAATGACGTAGCAAAGCAAAGAGAACAAGTAGCTGTGTCAAATCTGCAAGAATTACAACAAAGAATTAAACACAATAACGTATTTGTCATTGACATCCCCCACAGGCGTAATAAAGAATTAAAATCATCTGTGAATGTTTCAATAAAAGAAACAAACAATACGTATATCTAATAAAAGAGACAAACAATAGATATATCTAACAAAAGAGAAAAACAATAGATATATCTAATAAAAGAGACAAACAATAGGTATATCTAACAAAGTAAATGAAATTGTATATAAAATTACAAAATATAATGCTTAAGTGTAGCTTAGAAGTTAACAATTTATGTTTAAGAGAATATCATTAAAATTTTTTTGTCTTAACTTTATTGCAGCAGGATTAAATCATATGCGTTCAACCTACATAGCGTAAAAAGAATTCATAATTTTGATACACATTTTTTAAGTCCAAAAAATTACAAAACGCATGAAATAAATAAAATTGCACTTCATGGTATAGAAAAATAACGTGTTCGATTACAGGCGCATGTCGCAAGTAAGCTATAAAATCGGCATTCGACAAAAGTCGAATATTGCAATTTAGGAGTTAAAAAGATTACACTACAGGGATATGAGCTTGCATTTTTACTGTCGAGAAGTCAACGGAAAAGGGGGTCGGTGTGTGTGTTTAAGTAAAAAGAAAAAGTTAAATATATAAGGTTTGACCTAGAAAATTATTGCAAAGAGAAGGATTTGAGTACTGTGTATTTGAAGAAGAAATAAAAGAATGTATATTAATAATAATAGGTATCTATAGAGCTCCATCAGGAATCTTAAATAATTTTTCAGCATAGGTAGTAATATTACTAAGTAATCTTTTAAACCAAACACTGAATTTATTTTATGTGGTGACTTCAAAATAAATTATTTCACTGAATTTAAATACACAATAGATCTGAAATCCCTAACGAAATTTTTCAATCTTACATCAATTGTGAATTTCCCCACAAGGAAAAATAAAACAAAAGAAACCACCTCTTAGAACTTTTTTGTAGTTGTATCTAGAATGAATTCTTACTCCCTAGAGCCTATTACAAATTGACTTACTGATAATGATGCTCAACTCTTCCTACCCCAATTCAAGCATACACAATCTAAAGAAGTGCAAGTATAGAGTGGTAAATAAGGAATCTCAAATAAATCTAAACCGGTCCTTAGAGGAACAAAATTGATCCGACGTATAATACAAAGAGCTTGGCGTAAGTAAACAATACTTTATTTTCTAAAGACATTCATGTCAAATTTTGAAAGGAGTTGCCCATATAAGTATTTAGATCCTAGTAATTACAATAATAAACGATGTATCACAAAAGGGATTTTGAAGTAATGTAAAAAAAAAAGAACGAACGTCATGAAATAACTAACATAACAAAATATAATAGGAATGAAGAATTTTATTACAATTTTTGTAGAGCTCTGAAGGAAGGGATAAGTTATGCTAAAATAAAACAAGAATCTGATAAAATTTGTCATGCTACAGATACCCAAAAATGTATGTGGAAGATCATTAAAAATTAATTACAACGGTCTCACCAACATAAGGAATAATCTGGTTTTAAATTAAGTGATAAGGGACAACATGAATTACAACAGTTTGCTGTAAATTTTAATCACTGTTTCCTCGGAGCAGCAAGCAGACAAACTTTTGAAAAAAAATTTCTAATGATGATCCATTAAAATTTTTTGAGTCAACCTTACCAAAAACCATACACGACAGGGTATTCAGTCAAACAACCAAACATGAGACTAAATAAATCATAAACAGTCCTAAAATTAAGAAATATTTTTTGGTATAATGTAGTAAGTAATAAGGTTACAAAAGTATGTAGTAAGCAAATCAGTGATCCTATAACTCATAAATTCAGAAAACTTTCCAAATAATTGTAAATATGCAGTTGTTACACCAATCTATAAAAATGGGAGGAAGAAATGTGTTGAAAACTATAGACGAATCTTTGTACAACCAACCTTTACTAAAATTTTCGAAAAATTAATTATTTGCTAGGCTAATAAGTCAGTTTATAACAATATAATTTTAACCCCGTCACAATTTTGACTAAGGAAAAACTCTTCTGCGGTGAAGCAGCTCATAAACAAATAAATGGGGTATTAGAATAACTAAATGAGAAAAAAATATGCTTTAGGAATTTTCTGTGATCTTGCTAATGTATTCGACGTTACAAATTACAATAATTTATTAAAGAAATTGGAATGCTGTGGAATTAGAAACAATAAATAAATCTGATAAAATCATATTTATTATTAACGACCAATTGCAGTTTTTTTCTGTTTTACTATTGTTATGTGTTTACATCAAATGCATCTTACATGATAATGATTAATAACATTAGAGCATGTGATTACAACAGGTATACTTATGACAAGTATACAATGAATGATCAATATGCTTAAAGATAGTTACTTGAAAGTTATAGTTGTGACAGTTTTTCTCAGTGTTACGTAAACTTGCAGATTATTTCTATAAAAACAATATTTCTTTGGATTGAGATTGGTTCTGAAACAGAAGGGATTTAAGCCCATCCCATGAAAACATGAAGCGAAACATTTTTCAAGTTCCCTGGTAGAACGTTCCAGACTTTACCAGCCATTTAGGTGAACGATTGCTCGTTAAGTTTTTTTTTTAATTGAGATAACTGAAAATAAATTGTATTCCGGGTATTTTGGTTACGTATAGAGGGAAATATACTGTGCTTATTGGATAAATATTTAGATTCTTGTTTACCCAATTATTTTGTTTTGTTTTGAGGTAAAATGATACATTCTTCTGTTATCCATTTTCAGTCTGATTAGAAGAGTGAGTTAGTTTCGTGGTTTCGTCTTTTAAGATTGAAACAGTACATTAAGCATGCATTCTGGATTTTCTGTAAACGATTTTTTTTGCTCCTTGTTAATATTTAAGAATAGTCCTACACAATGGTTAAGGTGGGAGAGAACTAGTGCATCACACAGTTTTAATTTTAGGTCGGAGTTAATATGTTTTTAAGTCTATAGTTATACTTTAAACGATAATAAGCGGGCTGAATAGAGGCTGATATGTTTAATCCACTGTAGAGATTTGTCAGATGTTATACCTAGTCCTAACACTGATTTCTTTCGGGTATGATTTCTTTGTTTGCGACAGTGTCTGTAGGATGAGATTCAATTTTTTTATAGCGTTCTGTGAACCTATAATCATATAGGAGGATTTTTTTTTTAGTTAAGTTCATGGCAGTTCATTTCATACCATTCAAACACGTTTTGTTAATCACTGTTAATTTTTGCAATGCAGTCGTTAATTTATTCCACACAACATGATATAATCAACTGGGCATCGTGCACATTGGAATCAGGTGACACGTTTGAAGCAAGATGCAAATATTAAACATGAAAAGCAAAGGTCCGAGGATTGATCCCTGTGGTACTCCTTTTATCAGTTGTTTCCATTCTGAACATATCTCCTTTACAATCATTAAGGCCTCGCTCTTCAGTTTTGCAGTGGTTTCGAAAATATATTTTTTTAAAGCAAAGCAATACATAGATCAAAAATGCATTCTTACAATTTTAACCCTTTAGTATCATTGTTTGTATCTGAATTTTTCTGTTTTCAATACACCAAACAGATTTTTAGATTTTTGCCCATGAATTATCACGTATTTTGTTGTCAATATTAGCCAGAATGAAGCAAAATAATTTTTTGCTAGCAAGCGGTACATTACTAAAAAAAACTATCTGGCAATCGCATGACTGTACACAGTGTAAATTTTTTTCAAAGCATTTGGTTAAAACATATTCGAGTTATTTACAATTGTTTGAAATAAATGAACAGATCATGGCCTTAATCTCTACTTGTGTACGGTTTACCAGGTAGATTTTAAACCACTGGTAAGAATTATGCGGCCTGCCAGTATACATTATATTGTGTAACAGAATCTTGTGGCCTATAGTACTGAAGGCCCTGGAGGAATTAAAAAAAAAATACGAACGATACTTCCCCATCATCCGTGGCTTTGTAGATAGACAGTAATATCTAGTAGAGATATTTACATGCTATGTAGTGGCTGAAATCCAGATTGTCTACTGTAGAGCAAACCGTTATCAGTAACATAGGAGGATAGTTGAGCATAAAATACATGTTATAGAACCTTAGACATCGCATGTACTATGGCAGGCAATTAATTTGGCGTCTGCGCTCCGTAGTGCTCTTATCAAGGACGAGAGGGTGAAGAGTAACTTATATCCTACTCAGGGGCGTCAAATGGGGCTACAGGGGGGGGGGGCAAATGCCCCCCCCAGGATTTGGAATTTTATGTGTATAAATTTAGTTTTTGTAATTTTAAATGTAAACAATGCTAACTTAAGGACATAAAACTGAAGTTTTATTATCAAAGTATCTAATTTATACATGCTTAATTAATAAAAAAGATGCAACGAGGTCACTGTCGTCAGAAAACAAAATCTTGCCCCCCCCCCCTGGAAAAACCTGAAATGACGCCCCTGATCCTACTGTCCGAGGCCACCTGCAAGGTTGATACTAGCAGGGTGAAAACATTCGGCGCGTTCCGTCATACACTACATAAGTGTAACATATTTGTGAGTTGCAGCAGTTGTGCTTGGGAATACGTATATACATTTCCGGATATGTGAAAACTTTCATAAAAGACTGCTATGTTTTACTTCCGTCCTTAAAATATACGCAAGGTATATTTAAGGAAACCTGAAAATAAAATCTATTTATCGTACTACAGAAAAATAGTCAAATAATTTATGCCAGACTAACTGATAAGATCACTGACTGACAAGATCACTACGCCTGCAGTATCTGCTTCGACACACATCGTCGATACACTCTTTTTTATTCTACGTCAATGGGAACAGTAAAAATATGTACAATGTGTGTGTTCGTGATAATACTTGGCTATGGAAAGGGCCTGCAGCACCCAATACCACACATAAAATTACAAGTAATAAAATAAAAAACAAGCTTTTCAAAATTTTTTAAATTGTTATCTAAAAAAATTCAAGTTTCAGGTATATTTTAGGTTCAAAATGACCCCTCTCTTGGTAATTCGTCTTACTATAGGCGTACTTAAATAGAGAAGTATAAAATATCTGTTGAAAATACTATTTATTTATTATTAACGACCAATCAGTCCAGTAGGAACGTGTTTAAAGTGAAATTTAAATCAAGATTCATCAGTCCACTTCTAGTTCAATCAGGACTGAGTTTCTCTAAATGTAGTAATAGTATTACACTAGATGGAGATACCTCTACATGCTTACGATTCGACTTTAGGAGAAAATACGTCCGGGATAAATCTGAGTTTGATCTTAAAGTTTAAGACTACACTGCGTGAATTCGTATGTTATCTGGAGCGCAGTATGTGCTCCTCTGGCAACAAACAAGTAGGTCTTTTACATAATAGAATATATTGTCATAGTTATACTAACTGTGTGTATGGTGAACACATAATTATTAAATGCTATCCAAAAACACGTTACTAATTTCATCTTTAATTACAAACTAAGCCACAAAACTATACAAAACACATAAAATATATTTATTTATATACGGCCCTGGAACTTAGCTGTCTACTTACGCGTATATTATGATGATGAGTTACCATGAGAGTGGTTATTCTGAACCTACTACTATATGCATGTATGACAAACGCAATTTTTTTTTACTTTTTTAATATTAGCTCTTAAATCTTTGGAACGTGTACGTTTATACAAATGTAACTGAAATATTTTTTTTTTTTACTTTTTAGTTCAAATTTAAAAATACTATTAATTTTTTTACTTAATTCTTTTCTCTTTTTAGAATCAAATCTCTGGAACTTATTTAATGTTTTGTCAG